>CATKUP010000347.1:0-289813 GCA_949786385.1 Onychomys leucogaster
ATAAGGCGGGAAACGTGAGAGTGCTCAGAACAAAAGAACTGTGTTTCCTACACACACGGACCATATCTAGTTCAACTCTGCTTCTGAAACTGATACAAACCACAGGCCTCTAACATCCAGTGCGTTTCAGTTAAGAGCGAGAAACGTGTGAGCTTCGTGTAAAATATAGCTTCGTTTGAGCTGAAAAGTGACTGCGTTTACCTGAAACGAAGTCTCGCTTGTAGGAAGACACAGAGCCTGGCATTTAACTCCGTTTCTGAAGGGAAACACACAGCACAGTTCTCATCCATGAAACACACTCTGCTTTAGAGCAAGAAGCACGCTCTTGCTTTCTAGAGTCTCTAATAAGGCGGGAAACGTGAGAGTGCTCAGAACAAAAGAACTGTGTTTCCTACACACACGGACCATATCTAGTTCAACTCTGCTTCTGAAACTGATACAAACCACAGGCCCTCTAACATCCAGTGCGTTTCAGTTAAGAGCGAGAAACGTGGAGCTTCGTGTACAATATAGCTTCGTTTGAGCTGAAAAGTGACTGCGTTTACCTGAAACGAAGTCTCGCTTGTAGGAAGACACAGAGCCTGGCAATTAACTCCGTTTCTGAAGGGAAACACACAGCACAGTTCTCATCCACGAAACACACTCTGCTTTAGCGCAAGAAGCACGCTCTTGCTTTCTAGAGTCTCTAATAAGGCGGGAAACGTGAGAGTGCTCAGAACAAAAGAACTGTGTTTCCTACACACACGGACCATATCTAGTTCAACTCTGCTTCTGAACTGATACAAACCACAGGCCCTCTAACATCCAGTGCGTTTCAGTTAAGAGCGAGAAACGTGTGAGCTTCGTGTACAATATAGCTTCGTTTGAGCTGAAAAGTGTCTGCGTTTACCTGAAACGAAGTCTCGCTTGTAGGAAGACACAGAGCCTGGCATTTAACTCCGTTTCTGAAGGGAAACACACAGCACAGTTCTCATCCATGAAACACACTCTGCTTTAGAGCAAGAAGCACGCTCTTGCTTTCTAGAGTCTCTAATAAGGCGGGAAACGTGAGAGTGCTCAGAACAAAAGAACTGTGTTTCCTACACACACGGACCATATCTAGTTCAACTCTGCTTCTGAAACTGATACAAACCACAGGCCCTCTAACATCCAGTGCGTTTCAGTTAAGAGCGAGAAACGTGTGAGCTTCGTGTACAATATAGCTTCGTTTGAGCTGAAAAGTGACTGCGTTTACCTGAAACGAAGTCTCGCTTGTAGGAAGACACAGAGCCTGGCATTTAACTCCGTTTCTGAAGGGAAACACACAGCACAGTTCTCATCCATGAAACGCACTCTGCTTTAGAGCAAGAAGCACGCTCTTGCTTTCTAGAGTCTCTAATAAGGCGGAAACGTGAGAGTGCTCAGAACAAAAGAACTGTGTTTCCTACACACACGGACCATATCTAGTTCAACTCTGCTTCTGAAACTGATACAAACCACAGGCCTCTAACATCCAGTGCGTTTCAGTTAAGAGCGAGAAACGTGGGAGCTTCGTGTACAATATAGCTTCGTTTGAGCTGAAAAGTGACTGCGTTTACCTGAAACGAAGTCTCGCTTGTAGGAAGACACAGAGCCTGCATTTAACTCCGTTTCTGAAGGGAAACACACAGCACAGTTCTCATCCACGAAACACACTCTGCTTTAGAGCAAGAAGCACGCTCTTGCTTTCTAGAGTCTCTAATAAGGCGGGAAACGTGAGAGTGCTCAGAACAAAAGAACTGTGTTTCCTACACACACGGACCATATCTAGTTCAACTCTGCTTCTGAAACTGATAAAAACCACAGGCCCTCTAACATCCAGTGCGTTTCAGTTAAGAGCGAGAAACGTGTGAGCTTCGTGTACAATATAGCTTCGTTTGAGCTGAAAAGTGTCTGCGTTTACCTGAAACGAAGTCTCGCTTGTAGGAAGACACAGAGCCTGGCATTAACTCCGTTTCTGAAGGGAAACACACAGCACAGTTCTCATCCACGAAACACACTCTGCTTTAGAGCAAGAAGCACGCTCTTGCTTTCTAGAGTCTCTAATAAGGCGGGAAACGTGAGAGTGCTCAGAACAAAAGACTGTGTTTCCTACACACACGGACCATATCTAGTTCAACTCTGCTTCTGAAACTGATACAAACCACAGGCCCTCTAACATCCAGTGCGTTTCAGTTAAGAGCGAGAAACGTGGGAGCTTCGTGTACAATATAGCTTCGTTTGAGCTGAAAAGTGACTGCGTTTACCTGAAACGAAGTCTCGCTTGTAGGAAGACACAGAGCCTGGCATTTAACTCCGTTTCTGAAGGGAAACACACAGCACAGTTCTCATCCACGAAACACACTCTGCTTTAGAGCAAGAAGCACGCTCTTGCTTTCTAGAGTCTCTAATAAGGCGGGAAACGTGAGAGTGCTCAGAACAAAAGAACTGTGTTTCCTACACACACGGACCATATCTAGTTCAACTCTGCTTCTGAAACTGATACAAACCACAGGCCCACTAACATCCAGTGCGTTTCAGTTAAGAGCGAGAAACGTGTGAGCTTCGTGTACAATATAGCTTCGTTTGAGCTGAAAAGTGTCTGCGTTTACCTGAAACGAAGTCTCGCTTGTAGGAAGACACAGAGCCTGGCATTTAACTCCGTTTCTGAAGGGAAACACACAGCACAGTTCTCATCCATGAAACACACTCTGCTTTAGAGCAAGAAGCACGCTCTTGCTTTCTAGAGTCTCTAATAAGGCGGGAAACGTGAGAGTGCTCAGAACAAAAGAACTGTGTTTCCTACACACACGGACCATATCTAGTTCAACTCTGCTTCTGAAACTGATACAAACCACAGGCCCTCTAACATCCAGTGCGTTTCAGTTAAGAGCGAGAAACGTGTGAGCTTCGTGTACAATATAGCTTCGTTTGAGCTGAAAAGTGACTGCGTTTACCTGAAACGAAGTCTCGCTTGTAGGAAGACACAGAGCCTGGCATTTAACTCCGTTTCTGAAGGGAAACACACAGCACAGTTCTCATCCATGAAACGCACTCTGCTTTAGAGCAAGAGGCACGCTCTTGCTTTCTAGAGTCTCTAATAAGGCGGGAAACGTGAGAGTGCTCAGAACAAAAGAACTGTGTTTCCTACACACACGGACCATATCTAGTTCAACTCTGCTTCTGAAACTGATACAAACCACAGGCCCTCTAACATCCAGTGCGTTTCAGTTAAGAGCGAGAAACGTGTGAGCTTCGTGTACAATATAGCTTCGTTTGAGCTGAAAAGTGACTGCGTTTACCTGAAACGAAGTCTCGCTTGTAGGAAGACACAGAGCCTGGCATTGAACTCCGTTTCTGAAGGGAAACACACAGCACAGTTCTCATCCACGAAACGCACTCTGCTTTAGAGCAAGAAGCACGCTCTTGCTTTCTAGAGTCTCTAATAAGGCGGGAAACGTGAGAGTGCTCAGAACAAAAGAACTGTGTTTCCTACACACACGGACCATATCTAGTTCAACTCTGCTTCTGAAACTGATACAAACCACAGGCCCTCTAACATCCAGTGCGTTTCAGTTAAGAGCGAGAAACGTGTGAGCTTCGTGTACAATATAGCTTCGTTTGAGCTGAAAAGTGACTGCGTTTACCTGAAACGAAGTCTCGCTTGTAGGAAGACACAGAGCCTGGCATTGAACTCCGTTTCTGAAGGGAAACACACAGCACAGTTCTCATCCATGAAACGCACTCTGCTTTAGAGCAAGAAGCACGCTCTTGCTTTCTAGAGTCTCTAATAAGGCGGGAAACGTGAGAGTGCTCAGAACAAAAGAACTGTGTTTCCTACAACCACGGACCATATCTAGTTCAACTCTGCTTCTGAAACTGATACAAACCACAGGCCCTCTAACATCCAGTGCGTTTCAGTTAAGAGCGAGAAACGTGTGAGCTTCGTGTACAATATAGCTTCGTTTGAGCTGAAAAGTGACTGCGTTTACCTGAAACGAAGTCTCGTTTGTAGGAAGACACAGAGCCTGGCATTTAACTCCGTTTCTGAAGGGAAACACACAGCACAGTTCTCATCCACGAAACACCCTCTGCTTTAGAGCAAGAAGCACGCTCTTGCTTTCTAGAGTCTCTAATAAGGCGGGAAACGTGAGAGTGCTCAGAACAAAAGAACTGTGTTTCCTACACACACGGACCATATCTAGTTCAACTCTGCTTCTGAAACTGATACAAACCACAGGCCCTCTAACATCCAGTGCGTTTCAGTTAAGAGCGAGAAACGTGTGAGCTTCGTGTACAATATAGCTTCGTTTGAGCTGAAAAGTGACTGCGTTTACCTGAAACGAAGTCTCGCTTGTAGGAAGACACAGAGCCTGGCATTGAACTCCGTTTCTGAAGGGAAACACACAGCACAGTTCTCATCCACGAAACGCACTCTGCTTTAGAGCAAGAAGCACGCTCTTGCTTTCTAGAGTCTCTAATAAGGCGGGAAACGTGAGAGTGCTCAGAACAAAAGAACTGTGTTTCCTACACACACGGACCATATCTAGTTCAACTCTGCTTCTGAAACTGATACAAACCACAGGCCCTCTAACATCCAGTGCGTTTCAGTTAAGAGCGAGAAACGTGTGAGCTTCGTGTACAATATAGCTTCGTTTGAGCTGAAAAGTGACTGCGTTTACCTGAAACGAAGTCTCGCTTGTAGGAAGACACAGAGCCTGGCATTGAACTCCGTTTCTGAAGGGAAACACACAGCACAGTTCTCATCCACGAAACGCACTCTGCTTTAGAGCAAGAAGCACGCTCTTGCTTTCTAGAGTCTCTAATAAGGCGGGAAACGTGAGAGTGCTCAGAACAAAAGAACTGTGTTTCCTACACACACGGACCATATCTAGTTCAACTCTGCTTCTGAAACTGATACAAACCACAGGCCCTCTAACATCCAGTGCGTTTCAGTTAAGAGCGAGAAACGTGTGAGCTTCGTGTACAATATAGCTTCGTTTGAGCTGAAAAGTGACTGCGTTTACCTGAAACGAAGTCTCGCTTGTAGGAAGACACAGAGCCTGGCATTTAACTCCGTTTCTGAAGGGAAACACACAGCACAGTTCTCATCCACGAAACACACTCTGCTTTAGAGCAAGAAGCACGCTCTTGCTTTCTAGAGTCTCTAATAAGGCGGGAAACGTGAGAGTGCTCAGAACAAAAGAACTGTGTTTCCTACACACACGGACCATATCTAGTTCAACTCTGCTTCTGAAACTGATACAAACCACAGGCCCTCTAACATCCAGTGCGTTTCAGTTAAGAGCGAGAAACGTGTGAGCTTCGTGTACAATATAGCTTCGTTTGAGCTGAAAAGTGACTGCGTTTACCTGAAACGAAGTCTCGCTTGTAGGAAGACACAGAGCCTGGCATTGAACTCCGTTTCTGAAGGGAAACACACAGCACAGTTCTCATCCATGAAACGCACTCTGCTTTAGAGCAAGAAGCACGCTCTTGCTTTCTAGAGTCTCTAATAAGGCGGGAAACGTGAGAGTGCTCAGAACAAAAGAACTGTGTTTCCTACACACACGGACCATATCTAGTTCAACTCTGCTTCTGAAACTGATACAAACCACAGGCCCTCTAACATCCAGTGCGTTTCAGTTAAGAGCGAGAAACGTGTGAGCTTCGTGTACAATATAGCTTCGTTTGAGCTGAAAAGTGACTGCGTTTACCTGAAACGAAGTCTCGCTTGTAGGAAGACACAGAGCCTGGCATTTAACTCCGTTTCTGAAGGGAAACACACAGCACAGTTCTCATCCATGAAACGCACTCTGCTTTAGAGCAAGAAGCACGCTCTTGCTTTCTAGAGTCTCTAATAAGGCGGGAAACGTGAGAGTGCTCAGAACAAAAGAACTGTGTTTCCTACACACACGGACCATATCTAGTTCAACTCTGCTTCTGAAACTGATCCAAACCACAGGCCCTCTAACATCCAGTGCGTTTCAGTTAAGAGCGAGAAACGTGTGAGCTTCGTGTACAATATAGCTTCGTTTGAGCTGAAAAGTGACTGCGTTTACCTGAAACGAAGTCTCGCTTGTAGGAAGACACAGAGCCTGGCATTTAACTCCGTTTCTGAAGGGAAACACACAGCACAGTTCTCATCCACGAAACACACTCTGCTTTAGAGCAAGAAGCATGCTCTTGCTTTCTAGAGTCTCTAATAAGGCGGGAAACGTGAGAGTGCTCAGAACAAAAGAACTGTGTTTCCTACACACACGGACCATATCTAGTTCAACTCTGCTTCTGAAACTGATACAAACCACAGGCCCTCTAACATCCAGTGCGTTTCAGTTAAGAGCGAGAAACGTGTGAGCTTCGTGTACAATATAGCTTCGTTTGAGCTGAAAAGTGACTGCGTTTACCTGAAACGAAGTCTCGCTTGTAGGAAGACACAGAGCCTGGCATTTAACTCCATTTCTGAAGGGAAACACACAGCACAGTTCTCATCCACGAAACGCACTCTGCTTTAGAGCAAGAAGCACGCTCTTGCTTTCTAGAGTCTCTAATAAGGCGGGAAACGTGAGAGTGCTCAGAACAAAAGAACTGTGTTTCCTACACACACGGACCATATCTAGTTCAACTCTGCTTCTGAAACTGATACAAACCACAGGCTCTCTAACATCCAGTGCGTTTCAGTTAAGAGCGAGAAACGTGTGAGCTTCGTGTACAATATAGCTTCGTTTGAGCTGAAAAGTGACTGCGTTTACCTGAAACGAAGTCTCGCTTGTAGGAAGACACAGAGCCTGGCATTTAACTCCGTTTCTGAAGGGAAACACACAGCACAGTTCTCATCCACGAAACACACTCTGCTTTAGAGCAAGAAGCACGCTCTTGCTTTCTAGAGTCTCTAATAAGGCGGGAAACGTGAGAGTGCTCAGAACAAAAGAACTGTGTTTCCTACACACACGGACCATATCTAGTTCAACTCTGCTTCTGAAACTGATACAAACCACAGGCCCTCTAACATCCAGTGCGTTTCAGTTAAGAGCGAGAAACGTGTGAGCTTCGTGTACAATATAGCTTCGTTTGAGCTGAAAAGTGTCTGCGTTTACCTGAAACGAAGTCTCGCTTGTAGGAAGACACAGAGCCTGGCATTTAACTCCGTTTCTGAAGGGAAACACACAGCACAGTTCTCATCCATGAAACACACTCTGCTTTAGAGCAAGAAGCACGCTCTTGCTTTCTAGAGTCTCTAATAAGGCGGGAAACGTGAGAGTGCTCAGAACAAAAGAACTGTGTTTCCTACACACACGGACCATATCTAGTTCAACTCTGCTTCTGAAACTGATACAAACCACAGGCCCTCTAACATCCAGTGCGTTTCAGTTAAGAGCGAGAAACGTGTGAGCTTCGTGTACAATATAGCTTCGTTTGAGCTGAAAAGTGACTGCGTTTACCTGAAACGAAGTCTCGCTTGTAGGAAGACACAGAGCCTGGCATTTAACTCCGTTTCTGAAGGGAAACACACAGCACAGTTCTCATCCATGAAACGCACTCTGCTTTAGAGCAAGAAGCACGCTCTTGCTTTCTAGAGTCTCTAATAAGGCGGGAAACGTGAGAGTGCTCAGAACAAAAGAACTGTGTTTCCTACACACACGGACCATATCTAGTTCAACTCTGCTTCTGAAACTGATACAAACCACAGGCCCACTAACATCCAGTGCGTTTCAGTTAAGAGCGAGAAACGTGTGAGCTTCGTGTACAATATAGCTTCGTTTGAGCTGAAAAGTGACTGCGTTTACCTGAAACGAAGTCTCGCTTGTAGGAAGACACAGAGCCTGGCATTTAACTCCGTTTCTGAAGGGAAACACACAGCACAGTTCTCATCCATGAAACGCACTCTGCTTTAGAGCAAGAATCACGCTCTTGCTTTCTAGAGTCTCTAATAAGGCGGGAAACGTGAGAGTGCTCAGAACAAAAGAACTGTGTTTCCTACACACACGGACCATATCTAGTTCAACTCTGCTTCTGAAACTGATACAAACCACAGGCCCTCTAACATCCAGTGCGTTTCAGTTAAGAGTGAGAAACGTGTGAGCTTCGTGTACAATATAGCTTCGTTTGAGCTGAAAAGTGACTGCGTTTACCTGAAACGAAGTCTCGCTTGTAGGAAGACACAGAGCCTGGCATTTAACTCCGTTTCTGAAGGGAAACACACAGCACAGTTCTCATCCACGAAACACACTCTGCTTTAGAGCAAGAAGCACGCTCTTGCTTTCTAGAGTCTCTAATAAGGCGGGAAACGTGAGAGTGCTCAGAACAAAAGAACTGTGTTTCCTACAACCACGGACCATATCTAGTTCAACTCTGCTTCTGAAACTGATACAAACCACAGGCCCTCTAACATCCAGTGCGTTTCAGTTAAGAGCGAGAAACGTGTGAGCTTCGTGTACAATATAGCTTCGTTTGAGCTGAAAAGTGACTGCGTTTACCTGAAACGAAGTCTCGCTTGTAGGAAGACACAGAGCCTGGCATTTAACTCCGTTTCTGAAGGGAAACACACAGCACAGTTCTCATCCATGAAACGCACTCTGCTTTAGAGCAAGAAGCACGCTCTTGCTTTCTAGAGTCTCTAATAAGGCGGGAAACGTGAGAGTGCTCAGAACAAAAGAACTGTGTTTCCTACACACACGGACCATATCTAGTTCAACTCTGCTTCTGAAACTGATACAAACCACAGGCCCTCTAACATCCAGTGCGTTTCAGTTAAGAGCGAGAAACGTGTGAGCTTCGTGTACAATATAGCTTCGTTTGAGCTGAAAAGTGACTGCGTTTACCTGAAACGAAGTCTCGCTTGTAGGAAGACACAGAGCCTGGCATTTAACTCCGTTTCTGAAGGGAAACACACAGCACAGTTCTCATCCACGAAACACCCTCTGCTTTAGAGCAAGAAGCACGCTCTTGCTTTCTAGAGTCTCTAATAAGGCGGGAAACGTGAGAGTGCTCAGAACAAAAGAACTGTGTTTCCTACACACACGGACCATATCTAGTTCAACTCTGCTTCTGAAACTGATACAAACCACAGGCCCTCTAACATCCAGTGCGTTTCAGTTAAGAGCGAGAAACGTGAGAGCTTCGTGTACAATATAGCTTCGTTTGAGCTGAAAAGTGACTGCGTTTACCTGAAACGAAGTCTCGCTTGTAGGAAGACACAGAGCCTGGCATTTAACTCCGTTTCTGAAGGGAAACACACAGCACAGTTCTCATCCATGAAACGCACTCTGCTTTAGAGCAAGAAGCACGCTCTTGCTTTCTAGAGTCTCTAATAAGGCGGGAAACGTGAGAGTGCTCAGAACAAAAGAACTGTGTTTCCTACACACACGGACCATATCTAGTTCAACTCTGCTTCTGAAACTGATCCAAACCACAGGCCCTCTAACATCCAGTGCGTTTCAGTTAAGAGCGAGAAACGTGTGAGCTTCGTGTACAATATAGCTTCGTTTGAGCTGAAAAGTGACTGCGTTTACCTGAAACGAAGTCTCGCTTGTAGGAAGACACAGAGCCTGGCATTTAACTCCGTTTCTGAAGGGAAACACACAGCACAGTTCTCATCCACGAAACACACTCTGCTTTAGAGCAAGAAGCATGCTCTTGCTTTCTAGAGTCTCTAATAAGGCGGGAAACGTGAGAGTGCTCAGAACAAAAGAACTGTGTTTCCTACACACACGGACCATATCTAGTTCAACTCTGCTTCTGAAACTGATACAAACCACAGGCCCTCTAACATCCAGTGCGTTTCAGTTAAGAGCGAGAAACGTGTGAGCTTCGTGTACAATATAGCTTCGTTTGAGCTGAAAAGTGACTGCGTTTACCTGAAACGAAGTCTCGCTTGTAGGAAGACACAGAGCCTGGCATTTAACTCCATTTCTGAAGGGAAACACACAGCACAGTTCTCATCCACGAAACGCACTCTGCTTTAGAGCAAGAAGCACGCTCTTGCTTTCTAGAGTCTCTAATAAGGCGGGAAACGTGAGAGTGCTCAGAACAAAAGAACTGTGTTTCCTACACACACGGACCATATCTAGTTCAACTCTGCTTCTGAAACTGATACAAACCACAGGCTCTCTAACATCCAGTGCGTTTCAGTTAAGAGCGAGAAACGTGTGAGCTTCGTGTACAATATAGCTTCGTTTGAGCTGAAAAGTGACTGCGTTTACCTGAAACGAAGTCTCGCTTGTAGGAAGACACAGAGCCTGGCATTTAACTCCGTTTCTGAAGGGAAACACACAGCACAGTTCTCATCCACGAAACACACTCTGCTTTAGAGCAAGAAGCACGCTCTTGCTTTCTAGAGTCTCTAATAAGGCGGGAAACGTGAGAGTGCTCAGAACAAAAGAACTGTGTTTCCTACACACACGGACCATATCTAGTTCAACTCTGCTTCTGAAACTGATACAAACCACAGGCCCTCTAACATCCAGTGCGTTTCAGTTAAGAGCGAGAAACGTGTGAGCTTCGTGTACAATATAGCTTCGTTTGAGCTGAAAAGTGACTGCGTTTACCTGAAACGAAGTCTCGCTTGTAGGAAGACACAGAGCCTGGCATTTAACTCCGTTTCTGAAGGGAAACACACAGCACAGTTCTCATCCATGAAACGCACTCTGCTTTAGAGCAAGAAGCACGCTCTTGCTTTCTAGAGTCTCTAATAAGGCGGGAAACGTGAGAGTGCTCAGAACAAAAGAACTGTGTTTCCTACACACACGGACCATATCTAGTTCAACTCTGCTTCTGAAACTGATACAAACCACAGGCCCTCTAACATCCAGTGCGTTTCAGTTAAGAGCGAGAAATGTGTGAGCTTCGTGTACAATATAGCTTCGTTTGAGCTGAAAAGTGACTGCGTTTACCTGAAACGAAGTCTCGCTTGTAGGAAGACACAGAGCCTGGCATTTAACTCCGTTTCTGAAGGGAAACACACAGCACAGTTCTCATCCATGAAACGCACTCTGCTTTAGAGCAAGAAGCACGCTCTTGCTTTCTAGAGTCTCTAATAAGGCGGGAAACGTGAGAGTGCTCAGAACAAAAGAACTGTGTTTCCTACACACACGGACCATATCTAGTTCAACTCTGCTTCTGAAACTGATCCAAACCACAGGCCCTCTAACATCCAGTGCGTTTCAGTTAAGAGCGAGAAACGTGTGAGCTTCGTGTACAATATAGCTTCGTTTGAGCTGAAAAGTGACTGCGTTTACCTGAAACGAAGTCTCGCTTGTAGGAAGACACAGAGCCTGGCATTTAACTCCGTTTCTGAAGGGAAACACACAGCACAGTTCTCATCCACGAAACACACTCTGCTTTAGAGCAAGAAGCATGCTCTTGCTTTCTAGAGTCTCTAATAAGGCGGGAAACGTGAGAGTGCTCAGAACAAAAGAACTGTGTTTCCTACACACACGGACCATATCTAGTTCAACTCTGCTTCTGAAACTGATACAAACCACAGGCCCTCTAACATCCAGTGCGTTTCAGTTAAGAGCGAGAAACGTGTGAGCTTCGTGTACAATATAGCTTCGTTTGAGCTGAAAAGTGACTGCGTTTACCTGAAACGAAGTCTCGCTTGTAGGAAGACACAGAGCCTGGCATTTAACTCCATTTCTGAAGGGAAACACACAGCACAGTTCTCATCCACGAAACGCACTCTGCTTTAGAGCAAGAAGCACGCTCTTGCTTTCTAGAGTCTCTAATAAGGCGGGAAACGTGAGAGTGCTCAGAACAAAAGAACTGTGTTTCCTACACACACGGACCATATCTAGTTCAACTCTGCTTCTGAAACTGATACAAACCACAGGCTCTCTAACATCCAGTGCGTTTCAGTTAAGAGCGAGAAACGTGTGAGCTTCGTGTACAATATAGCTTCGTTTGAGCTGAAAAGTGACTGCGTTTACCTGAAACGAAGTCTCGCTTGTAGGAAGACACAGAGCCTGGCATTTAACTCCGTTTCTGAAGGGAAACACACAGCACAGTTCTCATCCACGAAACACACTCTGCTTTAGAGCAAGAAGCACGCTCTTGCTTTCTAGAGTCTCTAATAAGGCGGGAAACGTGAGAGTGCTCAGAACAAAAGAACTGTGTTTCCTACACACACGGACCATATCTAGTTCAACTCTGCTTCTGAAACTGATACAAACCACAGGCCCTCTAACATCCAGTGCGTTTCAGTTAAGAGCGAGAAACGTGTGAGCTTCGTGTAAAATATAGCTTCGTTTGAGCTGAAAAGTGACTGCGTTTACCTGAAACGAAGTCTCGCTTGTAGGAAGACACAGAGCCTGGCATTTAACTCCGTTTCTGAAGGGAAACACACAGCACAGTTCTCATCCACGAAACGCACTCTGCTTTAGAGCAAGAAGCACGCTCTTGCTTTCTAGAGTCTCTAATAAGGCGGGAAACGTGAGAGTGCTCAGAACAAAAGAACTGTGTTTCCTACACACACGGACCATATCTAGTTCAACTCTGCTTCTGAAACTGATACAAACCACAGGCCCTCTAACATCCAGTGCGTTTCAGTTAAGAGCGAGAAACGTGTGAGCTTCGTGTACAATATAGCTTCGTTTGAGCTGAAAAGTGACTGCGTTTACCTGAAACGAAGTCTCGCTTGTAGGAAGACACAGAGCCTGGCATTGAACTCCGTTTCTGAAGGGAAACACACAGCACAGTTCTCATCCACGAAACGCACTCTGCTTTAGAGCAAGAAGCACGCTCTTGCTTTCTAGAGTCTCTAATAAGGCGGGAAACGTGAGAGTGCTCAGAACAAAAGAACTGTGTTTCCTACACACACGGACCATATCTAGTTCAACTCTGCTTCTGAAACTGATACAAACCACAGGCCCTCTAACATCCAGTGCGTTTCAGTTAAGAGCGAGAAACGTGTGAGCTTCGTGTACAATATAGCTTCGTTTGAGCTGAAAAGTGACTGCGTTTACCTGAAACGAAGTCTCGCTTGTAGGAAGACACAGAGCCTGGCATTTAACTCCGTTTCTGAAGGGAAACACACAGCACAGTTCTCATCCATGAAACGCACTCTGCTTTAGAGCAAGAAGCACGCTCTTGCTTTCTAGAGTCTCTAATAAGGCGGGAAACGTGAGAGTGCTCAGAACAAAAGAACTGTGTTTCCTACACACACGGACCATATCTAGTTCAACTCTGCTTCTGAAACTGATCCAAACCACAGGCCCTCTAACATCCAGTGCGTTTCAGTTAAGAGCGAGAAACGTGTGAGCTTCGTGTACAATATAGCTTCGTTTGAGCTGAAAAGTGACTGCGTTTACCTGAAACGAAGTCTCGCTTGTAGGAAGACACAGAGCCTGGCATTTAACTCCGTTTCTGAAGGGAAACACACAGCACAGTTCTCATCCACGAAACACACTCTGCTTTAGAGCAAGAAGCATGCTCTTGCTTTCTAGAGTCTCTAATAAGGCGGGAAACGTGAGAGTGCTCAGAACAAAAGAACTGTGTTTCCTACACACACGGACCATATCTAGTTCAACTCTGCTTCTGAAACTGATACAAACCACAGGCCCTCTAACATCCAGTGCGTTTCAGTTAAGAGCGAGAAACGTGTGAGCTTCGTGTACAATATAGCTTCGTTTGAGCTGAAAAGTGACTGCGTTTACCTGAAACGAAGTCTCGCTTGTAGGAAGACACAGAGCCTGGCATTTAACTCCATTTCTGAAGGGAAACACACAGCACAGTTCTCATCCACGAAACGCACTCTGCTTTAGAGCAAGAAGCACGCTCTTGCTTTCTAGAGTCTCTAATAAGGCGGGAAACGTGAGAGTGCTCAGAACAAAAGAACTGTGTTTCCTACACACACGGACCATATCTAGTTCAACTCTGCTTCTGAAACTGATACAAACCACAGGCTCTCTAACATCCAGTGCGTTTCAGTTAAGAGCGAGAAACGTGTGAGCTTCGTGTACAATATAGCTTCGTTTGAGCTGAAAAGTGACTGCGTTTACCTGAAACGAAGTCTCGCTTGTAGGAAGACACAGAGCCTGGCATTTAACTCCGTTTCTGAAGGGAAACACACAGCACAGTTCTCATCCACGAAACACACTCTGCTTTAGAGCAAGAAGCACGCTCTTGCTTTCTAGAGTCTCTAATAAGGCGGGAAACGTGAGAGTGCTCAGAACAAAAGAACTGTGTTTCCTACACACACGGACCATATCTAGTTCAACTCTGCTTCTGAAACTGATACAAACCACAGGCCCTCTAACATCCAGTGCGTTTCAGTTAAGAGCGAGAAACGTGTGAGCTTCGTGTACAATATAGCTTCGTTTGAGCTGAAAAGTGACTGCGTTTACCTGAAACGAAGTCTCGCTTGTAGGAAGACACAGAGCCTGGCATTTAACTCCGTTTCTGAAGGGAAACACACAGCACAGTTCTCATCCACGAAACGCACTCTGCTTTAGAGCAAGAAGCACGCTCTTGCTTTCTAGAGTCTCTAATAAGGCGGGAAACGTGAGAGTGCTCAGAACAAAAGAACTGTGTTTCCTACACACACGGACCATATCTAGTTCAACTCTGCTTCTGAAACTGATACAAACCACAGGCCCTCTAACATCCAGTGCGTTTCAGTTAAGAGCGAGAAACGTGTGAGCTTCGTGTACAATATAGCTTCGTTTGAGCTGAAAAGTGACTGCGTTTACCTGAAACGAAGTCTCGCTTGTAGGAAGACACAGAGCCTGGCATTGAACTCCGTTTCTGAAGGGAAACACACAGCACAGTTCTCATCCACGAAACGCACTCTGCTTTAGAGCAAGAAGCACGCTCTTGCTTTCTAGAGTCTCTATAAGGCGGGAAACGTGAGAGTGCTCAGAACAAAAGAACTGTGTTTCCTACACACACGGACCATATCTAGTTCAACTCTGCTTCTGAAACTGATACAAACCACAGGCCCTCTAACATCAGTGCGTTTCAGTTAAGAGCGAGAAACGTGTGAGCTTCGTGTACAATATAGCTTCGTTTGAGCTGAAAAGTGACTGCGTTTACCTGAAACGAAGTCTCGCTTGTAGGAAGACACAGAGCCTGGCATTTAACTCCGTTTCTGAAGGGAAACACACAGCACAGTTCTCATCCATGAAACGCACTCTGCTTTAGGAGCAAGAAGCACGCTCTTGCTTTCTAGAGTCTCTAATAAGGCGGGAAACGTGAGAGTGCTCAGAACAAAAGAACTGTGTTTCCTACACACACGGACCATATCTAGTTCAACTCTGCTTCTGAAACTGATACAAACCACAGGCCCTCTAACATCCAGTGCGTTTCAGTTAAGAGCGAGAAACGTGTGAGCTTCGTGTACAATATAGCTTCGTTTGAGCTGAAAAGTGACTGCGTTTACCTGAAACGAAGTCTCGCTTGTAGGAAGACACAGAGCCTGGCATTTAACTCCGTTTCTGAAGGGAAACACACAGCACAGTTCTCATCCACGAAACACACTCTGCTTTAGAGCAAGAAGCATGCTCTTGCTTTCTAGAGTCTCTAATAAGGCGGGAAACGTGAGAGTGCTCAGAACAAAAGAACTGTGTTTCCTACACACACGGACCATATCTAGTTCAACTCTGCTTCTGAAACTGATACAAACCACAGGCCCTCTAACATCCAGTGCGTTTCAGTTAAGAGCGAGAAACGTGTGAGCTTCGTGTACAATATAGCTTCGTTTGAGCTGAAAAGTGACTGCGTTTACCTGAAACGAAGTCTCGCTTGTAGGAAGACACAGAGCCTGGCATTTAACTCCGTTTCTGAAGGGAAACACACAGCACAGTTCTCATCCATGAAACGCACTCTGCTTTAGAGCAAGAAGCACGCTCTTGCTTTCTAGAGTCTCTAATAAGGCGGGAAACGTGAGAGTGCTCAGAACAAAAGAACTGTGTTTCCTACACACACGGACCATATCTAGTTCAACTCTGCTTCTGAAACTGATACAAACCACAGGCCCTCTAACATCCAGTGCGTTTCAGTTAAGAGCGAGAAACGTGTGAGCTTCGTGTACAATATAGCTTCGTTTGAGCTGAAAAGTGACTGCGTTTACCTGAAACGAAGTCTCGCTTGTAGGAAGACACAGAGCCTGGCATTTAACTCCGTTTCTGAAGGGAAACACACAGCACAGTTCTCATCCACGAAACACACTCTGCTTTAGAGCAAGAAGCACGCTCTTGCTTTCTAGAGTCTCTAATAAGGCGGGAAACGTGAGAGTGCTCAGAACAAAAGAACTGTGTTTCCTACACACACGGACCATATCTAGTTCAACTCTGCTTCTGAAACTGATACAAACCACAGGCCCTCTAACATCCAGTGCGTTTCAGTTAAGAGCGAGAAACGTGTGAGCTTCGTGTACAATATAGCTTCGTTTGAGCTGAAAAGTGACTGCGTTTACCTGAAACGAAGTCTCGCTTGTAGGAAGACACAGAGCCTGGCATTTAACTCCGTTTCTGAAGGGAAACACACAGCACAGTTCTCATCCACGAAACGCACTCTGCTTTAGAGCAAGAAGCACGCTCTTGCTTTCTAGAGTCTCTAATAAGGCGGGAAACGTGAGAGTGCTCAGAACAAAAGAACTGTGTTTCCTACACACACGGACCATATCTAGTTCAACTCTGCTTCTGAAACTGATACAAACCACAGGCCCTCTAACATCCAGTGCGTTTCAGTTAAGAGCGAGAAACGTGTGAGCTTCGTGTACAATATAGCTTCGTTTGAGCTGAAAAGTGACTGCGTTTACCTGAAACGAAGTCTCGCTTGTAGGAAGACACAGAGCCTGGCATTTAACTCCGTTTCTGAAGGGAAACACACAGCACAGTTCTCATCCATGAAACGCACTCTGCTTTAGAGCAAGAAGCACGCTCTTGCTTTCTAGAGTCTCTAATAAGGCGGGAAACGTGAGAGTGCTCAGAACAAAAGAACTGTGTTTCCTACACACACGGACCATATCTAGTTCAACTCTGCTTCTGAAACTGATACAAACCACAGGCCCTCTAACATCCAGTGCGTTTCAGTTAAGAGCGAGAAACGTGTGAGCTTCGTGTACAATATAGCTTCGTTTGAGCTGAAAAGTGACTGCGTTTACCTGAAACGAAGTCTCGCTTGTAGGAAGACACAGAGCCTGGCATTTAACTCCGTTTCTGAAGGGAAACACACAGCACAGTTCTCATCCACGAAACACACTCTGCTTTAGAGCAAGAAGCATGCTCTTGCTTTCTAGAGTCTCTAATAAGGCGGGAAACGTGAGAGTGCTCAGAACAAAAGAACTGTGTTTCCTACACACACGGACCATATCTAGTTCAACTCTGCTTCTGAAACTGATACAAACCACAGGCCCTCTAACATCCAGTGCGTTTCAGTTAAGAGCGAGAAACCTGTGAGCTTCGTGTACAATATAGCTTCGTTTGAGCTGAAAAGTGACTGCGTTTACCTGAAACGAAGTCTCGCTTGTAGGAAGACACAGAGCCTGGCATTTAACTCCATTTCTGAAGGGAAACACACAGCACAGTTCTCATCCACGAAACGCACTCTGCTTTAGAGCAAGAAGCACGCTCTTGCTTTTAGAGTCTCTAATAAGGCGGGAAACGTGAGAGTGCTCAGAACAAAAGAACTGTGTTTCCTACACACACGGACCATATCTAGTTCAACTCTGCTTCTGAAACTGATACAAACCACAGGCTCTCTAACATCCAGTGCGTTTCAGTTAAGAGCGAGAAACGTGTGAGCTTCGTGTACAATATAGCTTCGTTTGAGCTGAAAAGTGACTGCGTTTACCTGAAACGAAGTCTCGCTTGTAGGAAGACACAGAGCCTGGCATTTAACTCCGTTTCTGAAGGGAAACACACAGCACAGTTCTCATCCACGAAACGCACTCTGCTTTAGAGCAAGAAGCACGCTCTTGCTTTCTAGAGTCTCTAATAAGGCGGGAAACGTGAGAGTGCTCAGAACAAAAGAACTGTGTTTCCTACACACACGGACCATATCTAGTTCAACTCTGCTTCTGAAACTGATACAAACCACAGGCCCTCTAACATCCAGTGCGTTTCAGTTAAGAGCGAGAAACGTGTGAGCTTCGTGTACAATATAGCTTCGTTTGAGCTGAAAAGTGACTGCGTTTACCTGAAACGAAGTCTCGCTTGTAGGAAGACACAGAGCCTGGCATTTAACTCCGTTTCTGAAGGGAAACACACAGCACAGTTCTCATCCATGAAACGCACTCTGCTTTAGAGCAAGAAGCACGCTCTTGCTTTCTAGAGTCTCTAATAAGGCGGGAAACGTGAGAGTGCTCAGAACAAAAGAACTGTGTTTCCTACACACACGGACCATATCTAGTTCAACTCTGCTTCTGAAACTGATACAAACCACAGGCCCTCTAACATCCAGTGCGTTTCAGTTAAGAGCGAGAAACGTGTGAGCTTCGTGTACAATATAGCTTCGTTTGAGCTGAAAAGTGACTGCGTTTACCTGAAACGAAGTCTCGCTTGTAGGAAGACACAGAGCCTGGCATTTAACTCCGTTTCTGAAGGGAAACACACAGCACAGTTCTCATCCACGAAACACACTCTGCTTTAGAGCAAGAAGCATGCTCTTGCTTTCTAGAGTCTCTAATAAGGCGGGAAACGTGAGAGTGCTCAGAACAAAAGAACTGTGTTTCCTACACACACGGACCATATCTAGTTCAACTCTGCTTCTGAAACTGATACAAACCACAGGCCCTCTAACATCCAGTGCGTTTCAGTTAAGAGCGAGAAACCTGTGAGCTTCGTGTACAATATAGCTTCGTTTGAGCTGAAAAGTGACTGCGTTTACCTGAAACGAAGTCTCGCTTGTAGGAAGACACAGAGCCTGGCATTTAACTCCATTTCTGAAGGGAAACACACAGCACAGTTCTCATCCACGAAACGCACTCTGCTTTAGAGCAAGAAGCACGCTCTTGCTTTTAGAGTCTCTAATAAGGCGGGAAACGTGAGAGTGCTCAGAACAAAAGAACTGTGTTTCCTACACACACGGACCATATCTAGTTCAACTCTGCTTCTGAAACTGATACAAACCACAGGCTCTCTAACATCCAGTGCGTTTCAGTTAAGAGCGAGAAACGTGTGAGCTTCGTGTACAATACAGCTTCGTTTGAGCTGAAAAGTGACTGCGTTTACCTGAAACGAAGTCTCGCTTGTAGGAAGACACAGAGCCTGGCATTTAACTCCGTTTCTGAAGGGAAACACACAGCACAGTTCTCATCCACGAAACGCACTCTGCTTTAGAGCAAGAAGCACGCTCTTGCTTTCTAGAGTCTCTAATAAGGCGGGAAACGTGAGAGTGCTCAGAACAAAAGAACTGTGTTTCCTACACACACGGACCATATCTAGTTCAACTCTGCTTCTGAAACTGATACAAACCACAGGCCCTCTAACATCCAGTGCGTTTCAGTTAAGAGCGAGAAACGTGTGAGCTTCGTGTACAATATAGCTTCGTTTGAGCTGAAAAGTGACTGCGTTTACCTGAAACGAAGTCTCGCTTGTAGGAAGACACAGAGCCTGGCATTTAACTCCGTTTCTGAAGGGAAACACACAGCACAGTTCTCATCCACGAAACACACTCTGCTTTAGAGCAAGAAGCACGCTCTTGCTTTCTAGAGTCTCTAATAAGGCGGGAAACGTGAGAGTGCTCAGAACAAAAGAACTGTGTTTCCTACACACACGGACCATATCTAGTTCAACTCTGCTTCTGAAACTGATACAAACCACAGGCCCTCTAACATCCAGTGCGTTTCAGTTAAGAGCGAGAAACGTGTGAGCTTCGTGTACAATATAGCTTCGTTTGAGCTGAAAAGTGACTGCGTTTACCTGAAACGAAGTCTCGCTTGTAGGAAGACACAGAGCCTGGCATTTAACTCCATTTCTGAAGGGAAACACACAGCACAGTTCTCATCCACGAAACGCACTCTGCTTTAGAGCAAGAAGCACGCTCTTGCTTTCTAGAGTCTCTAATAAGGCGGGAAACGTGAGAGTGCTCAGAACAAAAGAACTGTGTTTCCTACACACACGGACCATATCTAGTTCAACTCTGCTTCTGAAACTGATACAAACCACAGGCTCTCTAACATCCAGTGCGTTTCAGTTAAGAGCGAGAAACGTGTGAGCTTCGTGTACAATATAGCTTCGTTTGAGCTGAAAAGTGACTGCGTTTACCTGAAACGAAGTCTCGCTTGTAGGAAGACACAGAGCCTGGCATTTAACTCCGTTTCTGAAGGGAAACACACAGCACAGTTCTCATCCACGAAACACACTCTGCTTTAGAGCAAGAAGCACGCTCTTGCTTTCTAGAGTCTCTAATAAGGCGGGAAACGTGAGAGTGCTCAGAACAAAAGAACTGTGTTTCCTACACACACGGACCATATCTAGTTCAACTCTGCTTCTGAAACTGATACAAACCACAGGCCCTCTAACATCCAGTGCGTTTCAGCTAAGAGCGAGAAACGTGTGAGCTTCGTGTACAATATAGCTTCGTTTGAGCTGAAAAGTGACTGCGTTTACCTGAAACGAAGTCTCGCTTGTAGGAAGACACAGAGCCTGGCATTTAACTCCGTTTCTGAAGGGAAACACACAGCACAGTTCTCATCCACGAAACGCACTCTGCTTTAGAGCAAGAAGCACGCTCTTGCTTTCTAGAGTCTCTAATAAGGCGGGAAACGTGAGAGTGCTCAGAACAAAAGAACTGTGTTTCCTACACACACGGACCATATCTAGTTCAACTCTGCTTCTGAAACTGATACAAACCACAGGCCCTCTAACATCCAGTGCGTTTCAGTTAAGAGCGAGAAACGTGTGAGCTTCGTGTACAATATAGCTTCGATTGAGCTGAAAAGTGACTGCGTTTACCTGAAACGAAGTCTCGCTTGTAGGAAGACACAGAGCCTGGCATTTAACTCCGTTTCTGAAGGGAAACACACAGCACAGTTCTCATCCATGAAACGCACTCTGCTTTAGAGCAAGAAGCACGCTCTTGCTTTCTAGAGTCTCTAATAAGGCGGGAAACGTGAGAGTGCTCAGAACAAAAGAACTGTGTTTCCTACACACACGGACCATATCTAGTTCAACTCTGCTTCTGAAACTGATACAAACCACAGGCCCTCTAACATCCAGTGCGTTTCAGTTAAGAGCGAGAAACGTGTGAGCTTCGTGTACAATATAGCTTCGTTTGAGCTGAAAAGTGACTGCGTTTACCTGAAACGAAGTCTCGCTTGTAGGAAGACACAGAGCCTGGCATTTAACTCCGTTTCTGAAGGGAAACACACAGCACAGTTCTCATCCACGAAACACACTCTGCTTTAGAGCAAGAAGCATGCTCTTGCTTTCTAGAGTCTCTAATAAGGCGGGAAACGTGAGAGTGCTCAGAACAAAAGAACTGTGTTTCCTACACACACGGACCATATCTAGTTCAACTCTGCTTCTGAAACTGATACAAACCACAGGCCCTCTAACATCCAGTGCGTTTCAGTTAAGAGCGAGAAACCTGTGAGCTTCGTGTACAATATAGCTTCGTTTGAGCTGAAAAGTGACTGCGTTTACCTGAAACGAAGTCTCGCTTGTAGGAAGACACAGAGCCTGGCATTTAACTCCATTTCTGAAGGGAAACACACAGCACAGTTCTCATCCACGAAACGCACTCTGCTTTAGAGCAAGAAGCACGCTCTTGCTTTTAGAGTCTCTAATAAGGCGGGAAACGTGAGAGTGCTCAGAACAAAAGAACTGTGTTTCCTACACACACGGACCATATCTAGTTCAACTCTGCTTCTGAAACTGATACAAACCACAGGCTCTCTAACATCCAGTGCGTTTCAGTTAAGAGCGAGAAACGTGTGAGCTTCGTGTACAATATAGCTTCGTTTGAGCTGAAAAGTGACTGCGTTTACCTGAAACGAAGTCTCGCTTGTAGGAAGACACAGAGCCTGGCATTTAACTCCGTTTCTGAAGGGAAACACACAGCACAGTTCTCATCCACGAAACACACTCTGCTTTAGAGCAAGAAGCACGCTCTTGCTTTCTAGAGTCTCTAATAAGGCGGGAAACGTGAGAGTGCTCAGAACAAAAGAACTGTGTTTCCTACACACACGGACCATATCTAGTTCAACTCTGCTTCTGAAACTGATACAAACCACAGGCCCTCTAACATCCAGTGCGTTTCAGTTAAGAGCGAGAAACGTGTGAGCTTCGTGTACAATATAGCTTCGTTTGAGCTGAAAAGTGACTGCGTTTACCTGAAACGAAGTCTCGCTTGTAGGAAGACACAGAGCCTGGCATTTAACTCCGTTTCTGAAGGGAAACACACAGCACAGTTCTCATCCACGAAACGCACTCTGCTTTAGAGCAAGAAGCACGCTCTTGCTTTCTAGAGTCTCTAATAAGGCGGGAAACGTGAGAGTGCTCAGAACAAAAGAACTGTGTTTCCTACACACACGGACCATATCTAGTTCAACTCTGCTTCTGAAACTGATACAAACCACAGGCCCTCTAACATCCAGTGCGTTTCAGTTAAGAGCGAGAAACGTGTGAGCTTCGTGTACAATATAGCTTCGTTTGAGCTGAAAAGTGACTGCGTTTACCTGAAACGAAGTCTCGCTTGTAGGAAGACACAGAGCCTGGCATTTAACTCCGTTTCTGAAGGGAAACACACAGCACAGTTCTCATCCACGAAACACACTCTGCTTTAGAGCAAGAAGCACGCTCTTGCTTTCTAGAGTCTCTAATAAGGCGGGAAACGTGAGAGTGCTCAGAACAAAAGAACTGTGTTTCCTACACACACGGACCATATCTAGTTCAACTCTGCTTCTGAAACTGATACAAACCACAGGCCCTCTAACATCCAGTGCGTTTCAGTTAAGAGCGAGAAACGTGTGAGCTTCGTGTACAATATAGCTTCGTTTGAGCTGAAAAGTGACTGCGTTTACCTGAAACGAAGTCTCGCTTGTAGGAAGACACAGAGCCTGGCATTTAACTCCATTTCTGAAGGGAAACACACAGCACAGTTCTCATCCACGAAACGCACTCTGCTTTAGAGCAAGAAGCACGCTCTTGCTTTCTAGAGTCTCTAATAAGGCGGGAAACGTGAGAGTGCTCAGAACAAAAGAACTGTGTTTCCTACACACACGGACCATATCTAGTTCAACTCTGCTTCTGAAACTGATACAAACCACAGGCTCTCTAACATCCAGTGCGTTTCAGTTAAGAGCGAGAAACGTGTGAGCTTCGTGTACAATATAGCTTCGTTTGAGCTGAAAAGTGACTGCGTTTACCTGAAACGAAGTCTCGCTTGTAGGAAGACACAGAGCCTGGCATTTAACTCCGTTTCTGAAGGGAAACACACAGCACAGTTCTCATCCACGAAACACACTCTGCTTTAGAGCAAGAAGCACGCTCTTGCTTTCTAGAGTCTCTAATAAGGCGGGAAACGTGAGAGTGCTCAGAACAAAAGAACTGTGTTTCCTACACACACGGACCATATCTAGTTCAACTCTGCTTCTGAAACTGATACAAACCACAGGCCCTCTAACATCCAGTGCGTTTCAGCTAAGAGCGAGAAACGTGTGAGCTTCGTGTACAATATAGCTTCGTTTGAGCTGAAAAGTGACTGCGTTTACCTGAAACGAAGTCTCGCTTGTAGGAAGACACAGAGCCTGGCATTTAACTCCGTTTCTGAAGGGAAACACACAGCACAGTTCTCATCCACGAAACGCACTCTGCTTTAGAGCAAGAAGCACGCTCTTGCTTTCTAGAGTCTCTAATAAGGCGGGAAACGTGAGAGTGCTCAGAACAAAAGAACTGTGTTTCCTACACACACGGACCATATCTAGTTCAACTCTGCTTCTGAAACTGATACAAACCACAGGCCCTCTAACATCCAGTGCGTTTCAGTTAAGAGCGAGAAACGTGTGAGCTTCGTGTACAATATAGCTTCGATTGAGCTGAAAAGTGACTGCGTTTACCTGAAACGAAGTCTCGCTTGTAGGAAGACACAGAGCCTGGCATTTAACTCCGTTTCTGAAGGGAAACACACAGCACAGTTCTCATCCATGAAACGCACTCTGCTTTAGAGCAAGAAGCACGCTCTTGCTTTCTAGAGTCTCTAATAAGGCGGGAAACGTGAGAGTGCTCAGAACAAAAGAACTGTGTTTCCTACACACACGGACCATATCTAGTTCAACTCTGCTTCTGAAACTGATACAAACCACAGGCCCTCTAACATCCAGTGCGTTTCAGTTAAGAGCGAGAAACGTGTGAGCTTCGTGTACAATATAGCTTCGTTTGAGCTGAAAAGTGACTGCGTTTACCTGAAACGAAGTCTCGCTTGTAGGAAGACACAGAGCCTGGCATTTAACTCCGTTTCTGAAGGGAAACACACAGCACAGTTCTCATCCACGAAACACACTCTGCTTTAGAGCAAGAAGCATGCTCTTGCTTTCTAGAGTCTCTAATAAGGCGGGAAACGTGAGAGTGCTCAGAACAAAAGAACTGTGTTTCCTACACACACGGACCATATCTAGTTCAACTCTGCTTCTGAAACTGATACAAACCACAGGCCCTCTAACATCCAGTGCGTTTCAGTTAAGAGCGAGAAACCTGTGAGCTTCGTGTACAATATAGCTTCGTTTGAGCTGAAAAGTGACTGCGTTTACCTGAAACGAAGTCTCGCTTGTAGGAAGACACAGAGCCTGGCATTTAACTCCATTTCTGAAGGGAAACACACAGCACAGTTCTCATCCACGAAACGCACTCTGCTTTAGAGCAAGAAGCACGCTCTTGCTTTTAGAGTCTCTAATAAGGCGGGAAACGTGAGAGTGCTCAGAACAAAAGAACTGTGTTTCCTACACACACGGACCATATCTAGTTCAACTCTGCTTCTGAAACTGATACAAACCACAGGCTCTCTAACATCCAGTGCGTTTCAGTTAAGAGCGAGAAACGTGTGAGCTTCGTGTACAATATAGCTTCGTTTGAGCTGAAAAGTGACTGCGTTTACCTGAAACGAAGTCTCGCTTGTAGGAAGACACAGAGCCTGGCATTTAACTCCGTTTCTGAAGGGAAACACACAGCACAGTTCTCATCCACGAAACACACTCTGCTTTAGAGCAAGAAGCACGCTCTTGCTTTCTAGAGTCTCTAATAAGGCGGGAAACGTGAGAGTGCTCAGAACAAAAGAACTGTGTTTCCTACACACACGGACCATATCTAGTTCAACTCTGCTTCTGAAACTGATACAAACCACAGGCCCTCTAACATCCAGTGCGTTTCAGTTAAGAGCGAGAAACGTGTGAGCTTCGTGTACAATATAGCTTCGTTTGAGCTGAAAAGTGACTGCGTTTACCTGAAACGAAGTCTCGCTTGTAGGAAGACACAGAGCCTGGCATTTAACTCCGTTTCTGAAGGGAAACACACAGCACAGTTCTCATCCATGAAACGCACTCTGCTTTAGAGCAAGAAGCACGCTCTTGCTTTCTAGAGTCTCTAATAAGGCGGGAAACGTGAGAGTGCTCAGAACAAAAGAACTGTGTTTCCTACACACACGGACCATATCTAGTTCAACTCTGCTTCTGAAACTGATCCAAACCACAGGCCCTCTAACATCCAGTGCGTTTCAGTTAAGAGCGAGAAACGTGTGAGCTTCGTGTACAATATAGCTTCGTTTGAGCTGAAAAGTGACTGCGTTTACCTGAAACGAAGTCTCGCTTGTAGGAAGACACAGAGCCTGGCATTTAACTCCGTTTCTGAAGGGAAACACACAGCACAGTTCTCATCCACGAAACACACTCTGCTTTAGAGCAAGAAGCATGCTCTTGCTTTCTAGAGTCTCTAATAAGGCGGGAAACGTGAGAGTGCTCAGAACAAAAGAACTGTGTTTCCTACACACACGGACCATATCTAGTTCAACTCTGCTTCTGAAACTGATACAAACCACAGGCCCTCTAACATCCAGTGCGTTTCAGTTAAGAGCGAGAAACCTGTGAGCTTCGTGTACAATATAGCTTCGTTTGAGCTGAAAAGTGACTGCGTTTACCTGAAACGAAGTCTCGCTTGTAGGAAGACACAGAGCCTGGCATTTAACTCCATTTCTGAAGGGAAACACACAGCACAGTTCTCATCCACGAAACGCACTCTGCTTTAGAGCAAGAAGCACGCTCTTGCTTTCTAGAGTCTCTAATAAGGCGGGAAACGTGAGAGTGCTCAGAACAAAAGAACTGTGTTTCCTACACACACGGACCATATCTAGTTCAACTCTGCTTCTGAAACTGATACAAACCACACGCTCTCTAACATCCAGTGCGTTTCAGTTAAGAGCGAGAAACGTGTGAGCTTCGTGTACAATATAGCTTCGTTTGAGCTGAAAAGTGACTGCGTTTACCTGAAACGAAGTCTCGCTTGTAGGAAGACACAGAGCCTGGCATTTAACTCCGTTTCTGAAGGGAAACACACAGCACAGTTCTCATCCATGAAACGCACTCTGCTTTAGAGCAAGAAGCACGCTCTTGCTTTCTAGAGTCTCTAATAAGGCGGGAAACGTGAGAGTGCTCAGAACAAAAGAACTGTGTTTCCTACACACACGGACCATATCTAGTTCAACTCTGCTTCTGAAACTGATACAAACCACAGGCCCTCTAACATCCAGTGCGTTTCAGTTAAGAGCGAGAAACGTGTGAGCTTCGTGTACAATATAGCTTCGTTTGAGCTGAAAAGTGACTGCGTTTACCTGAAACGAAGTCTCGCTTGTAGGAAGACACAGAGCCTGGCATTTAACTCCGTTTCTGAAGGGAAACACACAGCACAGTTCTCATCCACGAAACACACTCTGCTTTAGAGCAAGAAGCACGCTCTTGCTTTCTAGAGTCTCTAATAAGGCGGGAAACGTGAGAGTGCTCAGAACAAAAGAACTGTGTTTCCTACACACACGGACCATATCTAGTTCAACTCTGCTTCTGAAACTGATACAAACCACAGGCCCTCTAACATCCAGTGCGTTTCAGTTAAGAGCGAGAAACGTGTGAGCTTCGTGTACAATATAGCTTCGTTTGAGCTGAAAAGTGACTGCGTTTACCTGAAACGAAGTCTCGCTTGTAGGAAGACACAGAGCCTGGCATTTAACTCCGTTTCTGAAGGGAAACACACAGCACAGTTCTCATCCATGAAACACACTCTGCTTTAGAGCAAGAAGCACGCTCTTGCTTTCTAGAGTCTCTAATAAGGCGGGAAACGTGAGAGTGCTCAGAACAAAAGAACTGTGTTTCCTACACACACGGACCATATCTAGTTCAACTCTGCTTCTGAAACTGATACAAACCACAGGCCCTCTAACATCCAGTGCGTTTCAGTTAAGAGCGAGAAACGTGTGAGCTTTGTGTACAATATAGCTTCGTTGGAGCTGAAAAGTGACTGCGTTTACCTGAAACGAAGTCTCGCTTGTAGGAAGACACAGAGCCTGGCATTTAACTCCGTTTCTGAAGGGAAACACACAGCACAGTTCTCATCCACGAAACACACTCTGCTTTAGAGCAAGAAGCACGCTCTTGCTTTCTAGAGTCTCTAATAAGGCGGGAAACGTGAGAGTGCTCAGAACAAAAGAACTGTGTTTCCTACACACACGGACCATATCTAGTTCAACTCTGCTTCTGAAACTGATACAAACCACAGGCTCTCTAACATCCAGTGCGTTTCAGTTAAGAGCGAGAAACGTGTGAGCTTCGTGTACAATATAGCTTCGTTTGAGCTGAAAAGTGACTGCGTTTACCTGAAACGAAGTCTCGCTCGTAGGAAGACACAGAGCCTGGCATTTAACTCCGTTTCTGAAGGGAAACACACAGCACAGTTCTCATCCACGAAACACACTCTGCTTTAGAGCAAGAAGCACGCTCTTGCTTTCTAGAGTCTCTAATAAGGCGGGAAACGTGAGAGTGCTCAGAACAAAAGAACTGTGTTTCCTACACACACGGACCATATCTAGTTCAACTCTGCTTCTGAAACTGATACAAACCACAGGCCCTCTAACATCCAGTGCGTTTCAGTTAAGAGCGAGAAACGTGTGAGCTTCGTGTACAATATAGCTTCGTTTGAGCTGAAAAGTGACTGCGTTTACCTGAAACGAAGTCTCGCTTGTAGGAAGACACAGAGCCTGGCATTTAACTCCGTTTCTGAAGGGAAACACACAGCACAGTTCTCATCCATGAAACGCACTCTGCTTTAGAGCAAGAAGCACGCTCTTGCTTTCTAGAGTCTCTAATAAGGCGGGAAACGTGAGAGTGCTCAGAACAAAAGAACTGTGTTTCCTACACACACGGACCATATCTAGTTCAACTCTGCTTCTGAAACTGATACAAACCACAGGCCCTCTAACATCCAGTGCGTTTCAGTTAAGAGCGAGAAACGTGTGAGCTTCGTGTACAATATAGCTTCGTTTGAGCTGAAAAGTGACTGCGTTTACCTGAAACGAAGTCTCGCTTGTAGGAAGACACAGAGCCTGGCATTTAACTCCGTTTCTGAAGGGAAACACACAGCACAGTTCTCATCCACGAAACGCA
Source organism: Onychomys leucogaster (assembly GCA_949786385.1). NCBI lineage: Eukaryota > Metazoa > Chordata > Mammalia > Rodentia > Cricetidae > Onychomys > Onychomys leucogaster. Next base: position 28,577 of record CATKUP010000347.1, read on the forward strand.
CTCTGCTTTAGAGCAAGAAGCACGCTCTTGCTTTCTAGAGTCTCTAATAAGGCGGGAAACGTGAGAGTGCTCAGAACAAAAGAACTGTGTTTCCTACACACACGGACCATATCTAGTTCAACTCTGCTTCTGAAACTGATACAAACCACAGGCCCTCTAACATCCAGTGCGTTTCAGTTAAGAGCGAGAAACGTGTGAGCTTCGTGTACAATATAGCTTCGTTTGAGCTGAAAAGTGACTGCGTTTACCTGAAACGAAGTCTCGCTTGTAGGAAGACACAGAGCCTGGCATTTAACTCCGTTTCTGAAGGGAAACACACAGCACAGTTCTCATCCACGAAACACCCTCTGCTTTAGAGCAAGAAGCACGCTCTTGCTTTCTAGAGTCTCTAATAAGGCGGGAAACGTGAGAGTGCTCAGAACAAAAGAACTGTGTTTCCTACACACACGGACCATATCTAGTTCAACTCTGCTTCTGAAACTGATACAAACCACAGGCCCTCTAACATCCAGTGCGTTTCAGTTAAGAGCGAGAAACGTGTGAGCTTCGTGTACAATATAGCTTCGTTTGAGCTGAAAAGTGACTGCGTTTACCTGAAACGAAGTCTCGCTTGTAGGAAGACACAGAGCCTGGCATTGAACTCCGTTTCTGAAGGGAAACACACAGCACAGTTCTCATCCACGAAACGCACTCTGGTTTAGAGCAAGAAGCACGCTCTTGCTTTCTAGAGTCTCTAATAAGGCGGGAAACGTGAGAGTGCTCAGAACAAAAGAACTGTGTTTCCTACACACACGGACCATATCTAGTTCAACTCTGCTTCTGAAACTGATACAAACCACAGGCCCTCTAACATCCAGTGCGTTTCAGTTAAGAGCGAGAAACGTGTGAGCTTCGTGTACAATATAGCTTCGTTTGAGCTGAAAAGTGACTGCGTTTACCTGAAACGAAGTCTCGCTTGTAGAAAGACAGAGAGCCTGGCATTTAACTCCGTTTCTGAAGGGAAACACACAGCACAGTTCTCATCCACGAAACACACTCTGCTTTAGAGCAAGAAGCATGCTCTTGCTTTCTAGAGTCTCTAATAAGGCGGGAAACGTGAGAGTGCTCAGAACAAAAGAACTGTGTTTCCTACACACACGGACCATATCTAGTTCAACTCTGCTTCTGAAACTGATACAAACCACAGGCCCTCTAACATCCAGTGCGTTTCAGTTAAGAGCGAGAAACGTGTGAGCTTCGTGTACAATATAGCTTTGTTTGAGCTGAAAAGTGACTGCGTTTACCTGAAACGAAGTCTCGCTTGTAGGAAGACACAGAGCCTGGCATTTAACTCCGTTTCTGAAGGGAAACACACAGCACAGTTCTCATCCATGAAACGCACTCTGCTTTAGAGCAAGAAGCACGCTCTTGCTTTCTAGAGTCTCTAATAAGGCGGGAAACGTGAGAGTGCTCAGAACAAAAGAACTGTGTTTCCTACACACACGGACCATATCTAGTTCAACTCTGCTTCTGAAACTGATACAAACCACAGGCCCTCTAACATCCAGTGCGTTTCAGTTAAGAGCGAGAAACGTGTGAGCTTCGTGTACAATATAGCTTCGTTTGAGCTGAAAAGTGACTGCGTTTACCTGAAACGAAGTCTCGCTTGTAGGAAGACACAGAGCCTGGCATTTAACTCCGTTTCTGAAGGGAAACACACAGCACAGTTCTCATCCACGAAACACACTCTGCTTTAGAGCAAGAAGCACGCTCTTGCTTTCTAGAGTCTCTAATAAGGCGGGAAACGTGAGAGTGCTCAGAACAAAAGAACTGTGTTTCCTACACACACGGACCATATCTAGTTCAACTCTGCTTCTGAAACTGATACAAACCACAGGCCCTCTAACATCCAGTGCGTTTCAGTTAAGAGCGAGAAACGTGTGAGCTTCGTGTACAATATAGCTTCGTTTGAGCTGAAAAGTGACTGCGTTTACCTGAAACGAAGTCTCGCTTGTAGGAAGACACAGAGCCTGGCATTTAACTCCGTTTCTGAAGGGAAACACACAGCACAGTTCTCATCCATGAAACACACTCTGCTTTAGAGCAAGAAGCACGCTCTTGCTTTCTAGAGTCTCTAATAAGGCGGGAAACGTGAGAGTGCTCAGAACAAAAGAACTGTGTTTCCTACACACACGGACCATATCTAGTTCAACTCTGCTTCTGAAACTGATACAAACCACAGGCCCTCTAACATCCAGTGCGTTTCAGTTAAGAGCGAGAAACGTGTGAGCTTTGTGTACAATATAGCTTCGTTGGAGCTGAAAAGTGACTGCGTTTACCTGAAACGAAGTCTCGCTTGTAGGAAGACACAGAGCCTGGCATTTAACTCCGTTTCTGAAGGGAAACACACAGCACAGTTCTCATCCACGAAACACACTCTGCTTTAGAGCAAGAAGCACGCTCTTGCTTTCTAGAGTCTCTAATAAGGCGGGAAACGTGAGAGTGCTCAGAACAAGAGAACTGTGTTTCCTACACACACGGACCATATCTAGTTCAACTCTGCTTCTGAAACTGATACAAACCACAGGCTCTCTAACATCCAGTGCGTTTCAGTTAAGAGCGAGAAACGTGTGAGCTTCGTGTACAATATAGCTTCGTTTGAGCTGAAAAGTGACTGCGTTTACCTGAAACGAAGTCTCGCTTGTAGGAAGACACAGAGCCTGGCATTTAACTCCGTTTCTGAAGGGAAACACACAGCACAGTTCTCATCCACGAAACACACTCTGCTTTAGAGCAAGAAGCACGCTCTTGCTTTCTAGAGTCTCTAATAAGGCGGGAAACGTGAGAGTGCTCAGAACAAAAGAACTGTGTTTCCTACACACACGGACCATATCTAGTTCAACTCTGCTTCTGAAACTGATACAAACCACAGGCCCTCTAACATCCAGTGCGTTTCAGTTAAGAGCGAGAAACGTGTGAGCTTCGTGTACAATATAGCTTCGTTTGAGCTGAAAAGTGACTGCGTTTACGTGAAACGAAGTCTCGCTTGTAGGAAGACACAGAGCCTGGCATTTAACTCCGTTTCTGAAGGGAAACACACAGCACAGTTCTCATCCATGAAACGCACTCTGCTTTAGAGCAAGAAGCACGCTCTTGCTTTCTAGAGTCTCTAATAAGGCGGGAAACGTGAGAGTGCTCAGAACAAAAGAACTGTGTTTCCTACACACACGGACCATATCTAGTTCAACTCTGCTTCTGAAACTGATACAAACCACAGGCCCTCTAACATCCAGTGCGTTTCAGTTAAGAGCGAGAAACGTGTGAGCTTCGTGTACAATATAGCTTCGTTTGAGCTGAAAAGTGACTGCGTTTACCTGAAACGAAGTCTCGCTTGTAGGAAGACACAGAGCCTGGCATTTAACTCCGTTTCTGAAGGGAAACACACAGCACAGTTCTCATCCACGAAACACACTCTGCTTTAGAGCAAGAAGCACGCTCTTGCTTTCTAGAGTCTCTAATAAGGCGGGAAACGTGAGAGTGCTCAGAACAAAAGAACTGTGTTTCCTACACACACGGACCATATCTAGTTCAACTCTGCTTCTGAAACTGATACAAAGCACAGGCCCTCTAACATCCAGTGCGTTTCAGTTAAGAGCGAGAAACGTGTGAGCTTCGTGTACAATATAGCTTCGTTTGAGCTGAAAAGTGACTGCGTTTACCTGAAACGAAGTCTCGCTTGTAGGAAGACACAGAGCCTGGCATTTAACTCCGTTTCTGAAGGGAAACACACAGCACAGTTCTCATCCATGAAACACACTCTGCTTTAGAGCAAGAAGCACGCTCTTGCTTTCTAGAGTCTCTAATAAGGCGGGAAACGTGAGAGTGCTCAGAACAAAAGAACTGTGTTTCCTACACACACGGACCATATCTAGTTCAACTCTGCTTCTGAAACTGATACAAACCACAGGCCCTCTAACATCCAGTGCGTTTCAGTTAAGAGCGAGAAACGTGTGAGCTTTGTGTACAATATAGCTTCGTTGGAGCTGAAAAGTGACTGCGTTTACCTGAAACGAAGTCTCGCTTGTAGGAAGACACAGAGCCTGGCATTTAACTCCGTTTCTGAAGGGAAACACACAGCACAGTTCTCATCCACGAAACACACTCTGCTTTAGAGCAAGAAGCACGCTCTTGCTTTCTAGAGTCTCTAATAAGGCGGGAAACGTGAGAGTGCTCAGAACAAAAGAACTGTGTTTCCTACACACACGGACCATATCTAGTTCAACTCTGCTTCTGAAACTGATACAAACCACAGGTCCTCTAACATCCAGTGCGTTTCAGTTAAGAGCGAGAAACGTGTGAGCTTCGTGTACAATATAGCTTCGTTTGAGCTGAAAAGTGACTGCGTTTACCTGAAACGAAGTCTCGCTTGTAGGAAGACACAGAGCCTGGCATTTAACTCCGTTTCTGAAGGGAAACACACAGCACAGTTCTCATCCACGAAACGCACTCTGCTTTAGAGCAAGAAGCACGCTCTTGCTTTCTAGAGTCTCTAATAAGGCGGGAAACGTGAGAGTGCTCAGAACAAAAGAACTGTGTTTCCTACACACACGGACCATATCTAGTTCAACTCTGCTTCTGAAACTGATACAAACCACAGGCCCTCTAACATCCAGTGCGTTTCAGTTAAGAGCGAGAAACGTGTGAGCTTCGTGTACAATATAGCTTCGTTTGAGCTGAAAAGTGACTGCGTTTACCTGAAACGAAGTCTCGCTTGTAGGAAGACACAGAGCCTGGCATTTAACTCCGTTTCTGAAGGGAAACACACAGCACAGTTCTCATCCACGAAACACCCTCTGCTTTAGAGCAAGAAGCACGCTCTTGCTTTCTAGAGTCTCTAATAAGGCGGGAAACGTGAGAGTGCTCAGAACAAAAGAACTGTGTTTCCTACACACACGGACCATATCTAGTTCAACTCTGCTTCTGAAACTGATACAAACCACAGGCCCTCTAACATCCAGTGCGTTTCAGTTAAGAGCGAGAAACGTGTGAGCTTCGTGTACAATATAGCTTCGTTTGAGCTGAAAAGTGACTGCGTTTACCTGAAACGAAGTCTCGCTTGTAGGAAGACACAGAGCCTGGCATTGAACTCCGTTTCTGAAGGGAAACACACAGCACAGTTCTCATCCACGAAACGCACTCTGCTTTAGAGCAAGAAGCACGCTCTTGCTTTCTAGAGTCTCTAATAAGGCGGGAAACGTGAGAGTGCTCAGAACAAAAGAACTGTGTTTCCTACACACACGGACCATATCTAGTTCAACTCTGCTTCTGAAACTGATACAAACCACAGGCCCTCTAACATCCAGTGCGTTTCAGTTAAGAGCGAGAAACGTGTGAGCTTCGTGTACAATATAGCTTCGTTTGAGCTGAAAAGTGACTGCGTTTACCTGAAACGAAGTCTCGCTTGTAGGAAGACACAGAGCCTGGCATTTAACTCCGTTTCTGAAGGGAAACACACAGCACAGTTCTCATCCATGAAACGCACTCTGCTTTAGAGCAAGAAGCACGCTCTTGCTTTCTAGAGTCTCTAATAAGGCGGGAAACGTGAGATTGCTCAGAACAAAAGAACTGTGTTTCCTACACACACGGACCATATCTAGTTCAACTCTGCTTCTGAAACTGATACAAACCACAGGCCCTCTAACATCCAGTGCGTTTCAGTTAAGAGCGAGAAACGTGTGAGCTTCGTGTACAATATAGCTTCGTTTGAGCTGAAAAGTGACTGCGTTTACCTGAAACGAAGTCTCGCTTGTAGGAAGACACAGAGCCTGGCATTTAACTCCGTTTCTGAAGGGAAACACACAGCACAGTTCTCATCCACGAAACACACTCTGCTTTAGAGCAAGAAGCATGCTCTTGCTTTCTAGAGTCTCTAATAAGGCGGGAAACGTGAGAGTGCTCAGAACAAAAGAACTGTGTTTCCTACACACACGGACCATATCTAGTTCAACTCTGCTTCTGACTGATACAAACCACAGGCCCTCTAACATCCAGTGCGTTTCAGTTAAGAGCGAGAAACGTGTGAGCTTCGTGTACAATATAGCTTCGTTTGAGCTGAAAAGTGACTGCGTTTACCTGAAACGAAGTCTCGCTTGTAGGAAGACACAGAGCCTGGCATTTAACTCCATTTCTGAAGGGAAACACACAGCACAGTTCTCATCCACGAAACGCACTCTGCTTTAGAGCAAGAAGCACGCTCTTGCTTTCTAGAGTCTCTAATAAGGCGGGAAACGTGAGAGTGCTCAGAACAAAAGAACTGTGTTTCCTACACACACGGACCATATCTAGTTCAACTCTGCTTCTGAAACTGATACAAACCACAGGCTCTCTAACATCCAGTGCGTTTCAGTTAAGAGCGAGAAACGTGTGAGCTTCGTGTACAATATAGCTTCGTTTGAGCTGAAAAGTGACTGCGTTTACCTGAAACGAAGTCTCGCTTGTAGGAAGACACAGAGCCTGGCATTTAACTCCGTTTCTGAAGGGAAACACACAGCACAGTTCTCATCCACGAAACACACTCTGCTTTAGAGCAAGAAGCACGCTCTTGCTTTCTAGAGTCTCTAATAAGGCGGGAAACGTGAGAGTGCTCAGAACAAAAGAACTGTGTTTCCTACACACACGGACCATATCTAGTTCAACTCTGCTTCTGAAACTGATACAAACCACAGGCCCTCTAACATCCAGTGCGTTTCAGTTAAGAGCGAGAAACGTGTGAGCTTCGTGTACAATATAGCTTCGTTTGAGCTGAAAAGTGACTGCGTTTACCTGAAACGAAGTCTCGCTTGTAGGAAGACACAGAGCCTGGCATTTAACTCCGTTTCTGAAGGGAAACACACAGCACAGTTCTCATCCATGAAACGCACTCTGCTTTAGAGCAAGAAGCACGCTCTTGCTTTCTAGAGTCTCTAATAAGGCGGGAAACGTGAGAGTGCTCAGCACAAAAGAACTGTGTTTCCTACACACACGGACCATATCTAGTTCAACTCTGCTTCTGAAACTGATACAAACCACAGGCCCTCTAACATCCAGTGCGTTTCAGTTAAGAGCGAGAAACGTGTGAGCTTCGTGTACAATATAGCTTCGTTTGAGCTGAAAAGTGACTGCGTTTACCTGAAACGAAGTCTCGCTTGTAGGAAGACACAGAGCCTGGCATTTAACTCCGTTTCTGAAGGGAAACACACAGCACAGTTCTCATCCATGAAACGCACTCTGCTTTAGAGCAAGAAGCACGCTCTTGCTTTCTAGAGTCTCTAATAAGGCGGGAAACGTGAGAGTGCTCAGAACAAAAGAACTGTGTTTCCTACACACACGGACCATATCTAGTTCAACTCTGCTTCTGAAACTGATCCAAACCACAGGCCCTCTAACATCCAGTGCGTTTCAGTTAAGAGCGAGAAACGTGTGAGCTTCGTGTACAATATAGCTTCGTTTGAGCTGAAAAGTGACTGCGTTTACCTGAAACGAAGTCTCGCTTGTAGGAAGACACAGAGCCTGGCATTTAACTCCGTTTCTGAAGGGAAACACACAGCACAGTTCTCATCCACGAAACACACTCTGCTTTAGAGCAAGAAGCATGCTCTTGCTTTCTAGAGTCTCTAATAAGGCGGGAAACGTGAGAGTGCTCAGAACAAAAGAACTGTGTTTCCTACACACACGGACCATATCTAGTTCAACTCTGCTTCTGAAACTGATACAAACCACAGGCCCTCTAACATCCAGTGCGTTTCAGTTAAGAGCGAGAAACGTGTGAGCTTCGTGTACAATATAGCTTCGTTTGAGCTGAAAAGTGACTGCGTTTACCTGAAACGAAGTCTCGCTTGTAGGAAGACACAGAGCCTGGCATTTAACTCCATTTCTGAAGGGAAACACACAGCACAGTTCTCATCCACGAAACGCACTCTGCTTTAGAGCAAGAAGCACGCTCTTGCTTTCTAGAGTCTCTAATAAGGCGGGAAACGTGAGAGTGCTCAGAACAAAAGAACTGTGTTTCCTACACACACGGACCATATCTAGTTCAACTCTGCTTCTGAAACTGATACAAACCACAGGCCCTCTAACATCCAGTGCGTTTCAGTTAAGAGCGAGAAACGTGTGAGCTTCGTGTACAATATAGCTTCGTTTGAGCTGAAAAGTGACTGCGTTTACCTGAAACGAAGTCTCGCTTGTAGGAAGACACAGAGCCTGGCATTTAACTCCGTTTCTGAAGGGAAACACACAGCACAGTTCTCATCCACGAAACACACTCTGCTTTAGAGCAAGAAGCACGCTCTTGCTTTCTAGAGTCTCTAATAAGGCGGGAAACGTGAGAGTGCTCAGAACAAAAGAACTGTGTTTCCTACACACACGGACCATATCTAGTTCAACTCTGCTTCTGAAACTGATACAAACCACAGGCCCTCTAACATCCAGTGCGTTTCAGTTAAGAGCGAGAAACGTGTGAGCTTCGTGTACAATATAGCTTCGTTTGAGCTGAAAAGTGACTGCGTTTACCTGAAACGAAGTCTCGCTTGTAGGAAGACACAGAGCCTGGCATTTAACTCCGTTTCTGAAGGGAAACACACAGCACAGTTCTCATCCATGAAACACACTCTGCTTTAGAGCAAGAAGCACGCTCTTGCTTTCTAGAGTCTCTAATAAGGCGGGAAACGTGAGAGTGCTCAGAACAAAAGAACTGTGTTTCCTACACACACGGACCATATCTAGTTCAACTCTGCTTCTGAAACTGATACAAACCACAGGCCCTCTAACATCCAGTGCGTTTCAGTTAAGAGCGAGAAACGTGTGAGCTTTGTGTACAATATAGCTTCGTTGGAGCTGAAAAGTGACTGCGTTTACCTGAAACGAAGTCTCGCTTGTAGGAAGACACAGAGCCTGGCATTTAACTCCGTTTCTGAAGGGAAACACACAGCACAGTTCTCATCCACGAAACACACTCTGCTTTAGAGCAAGAAGCACGCTCTTGCTTTCTAGAGTCTCTAATAAGGCGGGAAACGTGAGAGTGCTCAGAACAAAAGAACTGTGTTTCCTACACACACGGACCATATCTAGTTCAACTCTGCTTCTGAAACTGATACAAACCACAGGCTCTCTAACATCCAGTGCGTTTCAGTTAAGAGCGAGAAACGTGTGAGCTTCGTGTACAATATAGCTTCGTTTGAGCTGAAAAGTGACTGCGTTTACCTGAAACGAAGTCTCGCTCGTAGGAAGACACAGAGCCTGGCATTTAACTCCGTTTCTGAAGGGAAACACACAGCACAGTTCTCATCCACGAAACACACTCTGCTTTAGAGCAAGAAGCACGCTCTTGCTTTCTAGAGTCTCTAATAAGGCGGGAAACGTGAGAGTGCTCAGAACAAAAGAACTGTGTTTCCTACACACACGGACCATATCTAGTTCAACTCTGCTTCTGAAACTGATACAAACCACAGGCCCTCTAACATCCAGTGCGTTTCAGTTAAGAGCGAGAAACGTGTGAGCTTCGTGTACAATATAGCTTCGTTTGAGCTGAAAAGTGACTGCGTTTACGTGAAACGAAGTCTCGCTTGTAGGAAGACACAGAGCCTGGCATTTAACTCCGTTTCTGAAGGGAAACACACAGCACAGTTCTCATCCATGAAACGCACTCTGCTTTAGAGCAAGAAGCACGCTCTTGCTTTCTAGAGTCTCTAATAAGGCGGGAAACGTGAGAGTGCTCAGAACAAAAGAACTGTGTTTCCTACACACACGGACCATATCTAGTTCAACTCTGCTTCTGAAACTGATACAAACCACAGGCCCTCTAACATCCAGTGCGTTTCAGTTAAGAGCGAGAAACGTGTGAGCTTCGTGTACAATATAGCTTCGTTTGAGCTGAAAAGTGACTGCGTTTACCTGAAACGAAGTCTCGCTTGTAGGAAGACACAGAGCCTGGCATTTAACTCCGTTTCTGAAGGGAAACACACAGCACAGTTCTCATCCACGAAACACACTCTGCTTTAGAGCAAGAAGCACGCTCTTGCTTTCTAGAGTCTCTAATAAGGCGGGAAACGTGAGAGTGCTCAGAACAAAAGAACTGTGTTTCCTACACACACGGACCATATCTAGTTCAACTCTGCTTCTGAAACTGATACAAAGCACAGGCCCTCTAACATCCAGTGCGTTTCAGTTAAGAGCGAGAAACGTGTGAGCTTCGTGTACAATATAGCTTCGTTTGAGCTGAAAAGTGACTGTGTTTACCTGAAACGAAGTCTCGCTTGTAGGAAGACACAGAGCCTGGCATTTAACTCCGTTTCTGAAGGGAAACACACAGCACAGTTCTCATCCATGAAACACACTCTGCTTTAGAGCAAGAAGCACGCTCTTGCTTTCTAGAGTCTCTAATAAGGCGGGAAACGTGAGAGTGCTCAGAACAAAAGAACTGTGTTTCCTACACACACGGACCATATCTAGTTCAACTCTGCTTCTGAAACTGATACAAACCACAGGCCCTCTAACATCCAGTGCGTTTCAGTTAAGAGCGAGAAACGTGTGAGCTTCGTGTACAATATAGCTTCGTTGGAGCTGAAAAGTGACTGCGTTTACCTGAAACGAAGTCTCGCTTGTAGGAAGACACAGAGCCTGGCATTTAACTCCGTTTCTGAAGGGAAACACACAGCACAGTTCTCATCCACGAAACACACTCTGCTTTAGAGCAAGAAGCACGCTCTTGCTTTCTAGAGTCTCTAATAAGGCGGGAAACGTGAGAGTGCTCAGAACAAAAGAACTGTGTTTCCTACACACACGGACCATATCTAGTTCAACTCTGCTTCTGAAACTGATACAAAGCACAGGCCCTCTAACATCCAGTGCGTTTCAGTTAAGAGCGAGAAACGTGTGAGCTTCGTGTACAATATAGCTTCGTTTGAGCTGAAAAGTGACTGCGTTTACCTGAAACGAAGTCTCGCTTGTAGGAAGACACAGAGCCTGGCATTTAACTCCGTTTCTGAAGGGAAACACACAGCACAGTTCTCATCCATGAAACACACTCTGCTTTAGAGCAAGAAGCACGCTCTTGCTTTCTAGAGTCTCTAATAAGGCGGGAAACGTGAGAGTGCTCAGAACAAAAGAACTGTGTTTCCTACACACACGGACCATATCTAGTTCAACTCTGCTTCTGAAACTGATACAAACCACAGGCCCTCTAACATCCAGTGCGTTTCAGTTAAGAGCGAGAAACGTGTGAGCTTTGTGTACAATATAGCTTCGTTGGAGCTGAAAAGTGACTACGTTTACCTGAAACGAAGTCTCGCTTGTAGGAAGACACAGAGCCTGGCATTTAACTCCGTTTCTGAAGGGAAACACACAGCACAGTTCTCATCCACGAAACACACTCTGCTTTAGAGCAAGAAGCACGCTCTTGCTTTCTAGAGTCTCTAATAAGGCGGGAAACGTGAGAGTGCTCAGAACAAAAGAACTGTGTTTCCTACAACCACGGACCATATCTAGTTCAACTCTGCTTCTGAAACTGATACAAACCACAGGCCCTCTAACATCCAGTGCGTTTCAGTTAAGAGCGAGAAACGTGTGAGCTTCGTGTACAATATAGCTTCGTTTGAGCTGAAAAGTGACTGCGTTTACCTGAAACGAAGTCTCGCTTGTAGGAAGACACAGAGCCTGGCATTTAACTCCGTTTCTGAAGGGAAACACACAGCACAGTTCTCATCCACGAAACGCACTCTGCTTTAGAGCAAGAAGCACGCTCTTGCTTTCTAGAGTCTCTAATAAGGCGGGAAACGTGAGAGTGCTCAGAACAAAAGAACTGTGTTTCCTACACACACGGACCATATCTAGTTCAACTCTGCTTCTGAAACTGATACAAACCACAGGCCCTCTAACATCCAGTGCGTTTCAGTTAAGAGCGAGAAACGTGTGAGCTTCGTGTACAATATAGCTTCGTTTGAGCTGAAAAGTGACTGCGTTTACCTGAAACGAAGTCTCGCTTGTAGGAAGACACAGAGCCTGGCATTTAACTCCGTTTCTGAAGGGAAACACACAGCACAGTTCTCATCCACGAAACACCCTCTGCTTTAGAGCAAGAAGCACGCTCTTGCTTTCTAGAGTCTCTAATAAGGCGGGAAACGTGAGAGTGCTCAGAACAAAAGAACTGTGTTTCCTACACACACGGACCATATCTAGTTCAACTCTGCTTCTGAAACTGATACAAACCACAGGCCCTCTAACATCCAGTGCGTTTCAGTTAAGAGCGAGAAACGTGTGAGCTTCGTGTAAAATATAGCTTCGTTTGAGCTGAAAAGTGACTGCGTTTACCTGAAACGAAGTCTCGCTTGTAGGAAGACACAGAGCCTGGCATTGAACTCCGTTTCTGAAGGGAAACACACAGCACAGTTCTCATCCACGAAACGCACTCTGCTTTAGAGCAAGAAGCACGCTCTTGCTTTCTAGAGTCTCTAATAAGGCGGGAAACGTGAGAGTGCTCAGAACAAAAGAACTGTGTTTCCTACACACACGGACCATATCTAGTTCAACTCTGCTTCTGAAACTGATACAAACCACAGGCCCTCTAACATCCAGTGCGTTTCAGTTAAGAGCGAGAAACGTGTGAGCTTCGTGTACAATATAGCTTCGTTTGAGCTGAAAAGTGACTGCGTTTACCTGAAACGAAGTCTCGCTTGTAGGAAGACACAGAGCCTGGCATTTAACTCCGTTTCTGAAGGGAAACACACAGCACAGTTCTCATCCATGAAACGCACTCTGCTTTAGAGCAAGAAGCACGCTCTTGCTTTCTAGAGTCTCTAATAAGGCGGGAAACGTGAGAGTGCTCAGAACAAAAGAACTGTGTTTCCTACACACACGGACCATATCTAGTTCAACTCTGCTTCTGAAACTGATACAAACCACAGGCCCTCTAACATCCAGTGCGTTTCAGTTAAGAGCGAGAAACGTGTGAGCTTCGTGTACAATATAGCTTCGTTTGAGCTGAAAAGTGACTGCGTTTACCTGAAACGAAGTCTCGCTTGTAGGAAGACACAGAGCCTGGCATTTAACTCCGTTTCTGAAGGGAAACACACAGCACAGTTCTCATCCACGAAACACACTCTGCTTTAGAGCAAGAAGCATGCTCTTGCTTTCTAGAGTCTCTAATAAGGCGGGAAACGTGAGAGTGCTCAGAACAAAAGAACTGTGTTTCCTACACACACGGACCATATCTAGTTCAACTCTGCTTCTGACTGATACAAACCACAGGCCCTCTAACATCCAGTGCGTTTCAGTTAAGAGCGAGAAACGTGTGAGCTTCGTGTACAATATAGCTTCGTTTGAGCTGAAAAGTGACTGCGTTTACCTGAAACGAAGTCTCGCTTGTAGGAAGACACAGAGCCTGGCATTTAACTCCATTTCTGAAGGGAAACACACAGCACAGTTCTCATCCACGAAACGCACTCTGCTTTAGAGCAAGAAGCACGCTCTTGCTTTCTAGAGTCTCTAATAAGGCGGGAAACGTGAGAGTGCTCAGAACAAAAGAACTGTGTTTCCTACACACACGGACCATATCTAGTTCAACTCTGCTTCTGAAACTGATACAAACCACAGGCTCTCTAACATCCAGTGCGTTTCAGTTAAGAGCGAGAAACGTGTGAGCTTCGTGTACAATATAGCTTCGTTTGAGCTGAAAAGTGACTGCGTTTACCTGAAACGAAGTCTCGCTTGTAGGAAGACACAGAGCCTGGCATTTAACTCCGTTTCTGAAGGGAAACACACAGCACAGTTCTCATCCACGAAACACACTCTGCTTTAGAGCAAGAAGCACGCTCTTGCTTTCTAGAGTCTCTAATAAGGCGGGAAACGTGAGAGTGCTCAGAACAAAAGAACTGTGTTTCCTACACACACGGACCATATCTAGTTCAACTCTGCTTCTGAAACTGATACAAACCACAGGCCCTCTAACATCCAGTGCGTTTCAGTTAAGAGCGAGAAACGTGTGAGCTTCGTGTACAATATAGCTTCGTTTGAGCTGAAAAGTGACTGCGTTTACCTGAAACGAAGTCTCGCTTGTAGGAAGACACAGAGCCTGGCATTTAACTCCGTTTCTGAAGGGAAACACACAGCACAGTTCTCATCCATGAAACGCACTCTGCTTTAGAGCAAGAAGCACGCTCTTGCTTTCTAGAGTCTCTAATAAGGCGGGAAACGTGAGAGTGCTCAGCACAAAAGAACTGTGTTTCCTACACACACGGACCATATCTAGTTCAACTCTGCTTCTGAAACTGATACAAACCACAGGCCCTCTAACATCCAGTGCGTTTCAGTTAAGAGCGAGAAACGTGTGAGCTTCGTGTACAATATAGCTTCGTTTGAGCTGAAAAGTGACTGCGTTTACCTGAAACGAAGTCTCGCTTGTAGGAAGACACAGAGCCTGGCATTTAACTCCGTTTCTGAAGGGAAACACACAGCACAGTTCTCATCCATGAAACGCACTCTGCTTTAGAGCAAGAAGCACGCTCTTGCTTTCTAGAGTCTCTAATAAGGCGGGAAACGTGAGAGTGCTCAGAACAAAAGAACTGTGTTTCCTACACACACGGACCATATCTAGTTCAACTCTGCTTCTGAAACTGATCCAAACCACAGGCCCTCTAACATCCAGTGCGTTTCAGTTAAGAGCGAGAAACGTGTGAGCTTCGTGTACAATATAGCTTCGTTTGAGCTGAAAAGTGACTGCGTTTACCTGAAACGAAGTCTCGCTTGTAGGAAGACACAGAGCCTGGCATTTAACTCCGTTTCTGAAGGGAAACACACAGCACAGTTCTCATCCACGAAACACACTCTGCTTTAGAGCAAGAAGCATGCTCTTGCTTTCTAGAGTCTCTAATAAGGCGGGAAATGTGAGAGTGCTCAGAACAAAAGAACTGTGTTTCCTACACACACGGACCATATCTAGTTCAACTCTGCTTCTGAAACTGATACAAACCACAGGCCCTCTAACATCCAGTGCGTTTCAGTTAAGAGCGAGAAACGTGTGAGGTTCGTGTACAATATAGCTTCGTTTGAGCTGAAAAGTGACTGCGTTTACCTGAAACGAAGTCTCGCTTGTAGGAAGACACAGAGCCTGGCATTTAACTCCATTTCTGAAGGGAAACACACAGCACAGTTCTCATCCACGAAACGCACTCTGCTTTAGAGCAAGAAGCACGCTCTTGCTTTCTAGAGTCTCTAATAAGGCGGGAAACGTGAGAGTGCTCAGAACAAAAGAACTGTGTTTCCTACACACACGGACCATATCTAGTTCAACTCTGCTTCTGAAACTGATACAAACCACAGGCTCTCTAACATCCAGTGCGTTTCAGTTAAGAGCGAGAAACGTGTGAGCTTCGTGTACAATATAGCTTCGTTTGAGCTGAAAAGTGACTGCGTTTACCTGAAACGAAGTCTCGCTTGTAGGAAGACACAGAGCCTGGCATTTAACTCCGTTTCTGAAGGGAAACACACAGCACAGTTCTCATCCACGAAACACACTCTGCTTTAGAGCAAGAAGCACGCTCTTGCTTTCTAGAGTCTCTAATAAGGCGGGAAACGTGAGAGTGCTCAGAACAAAAGAACTGTGTTTCCTACACACACGGACCATATCTAGTTCAACTCTGCTTCTGAAACTGATACAAACCACAGGCCCTCTAACATCCAGTGCGTTTCAGTTAAGAGCGAGAAACGTGTGAGCTTCGTGTACAATATAGCTTCGTTTGAGCTGAAAAGTGACTGCGTTTACCTGAAACGAATCTCGCTTGTAGGAAGACACAGAGCCTGGCATTTAACTCCGTTTCTGAAGGGAAACACACAGCACAGTTCTCATCCATGAAACGCACTCTGCTTTAGAGCAAGAAGCACGCTCTTGCTTTCTAGAGTCTCTAATAAGGCGGGAAACGTGAGAGTGCTCAGAACAAAAGAACTGTGTTTCCTACACACACGGTCCATATCTAGTTCAACTCTGCTTCTGAAACTGATACAAACCACAGGCCCTCTAACATCCAGTGCGTTTCAGTTAAGAGCGAGAAACGTGTGAGCTTCGTGTACAATATAGCTTCGTTTGAGCTGAAAAGTGACTGCGTTTACCTGAAACGAAGTCTCGCTTGTAGGAAGACACAGAGCCTGGCATTTAACTCCGTTTCTGAAGGGAAACACACAGCACAGTTCTCATCCACGAAACACCCTCTGCTTTAGAGCAAGAAGCACGCTCTTGCTTTCTAGAGTCTCTAATAAGGCGGGAAACGTGAGAGTGCTCAGAACAAAAGAACTGTGTTTCCTACACACACGGACCATATCTAGTTCAACTCTGCTTCTGAAACTGATACAAACCACAGGCCCTCTAACATCCAGTGCGTTTCAGTTAAGAGCGAGAAACGTGTGAGCTTCGTGTACAATATAGCTTCGTTTGAGCTGAGAAGTGACTGCGTTTACTTGAAACGAAGTCTCGCTTGTAGGAAGACACAGAGCCTGGCATTGAACTCCGTTTCTGAAGGGAAACACACAGCACAGTTCTCATCCACGAAACGCACTCTGCTTTAGAGCAAGAAGCACGCTCTTGCTTTCTAGAGTCTCTAATAAGGCGGGAAACGTGAGAGTGCTCAGAACAAAAGAACTGTGTTTCCTACACACACGGACCATATCTAGTTCAACTCTGCTTCTGAAACTGATACAAACCACAGGCACTCTAACATCCAGTGCGTTTCAGTTAAGAGCGAGAAACGTGTGAGCTTCGTGTACAATATAGCTTCGTTTGAGCTGAAAAGTGACTGCGTTTACCTGAAACGAAGTCTCGCTTGTAGGAAGACACAGAGCCTGGCATTTAACTCCGTTTCTGAAGGGAAACACACAGCACAGTTCTCATCCATGAAACGCACTCTGCTTTAGAGCAAGAAGCACGCTCTTGCTTTCTAGAGTCTCTAATAAGGCGGGAAACGTGAGAGTGCTCAGAACAAAAGAACTGTGTTTCCTACACACACGGACCATATCTAGTTCAACTCTGCTTCTGAAACTGATCCAAACCACAGGCCCTCTAACATCCAGTGCGTTTCAGTTAAGAGCGAGAAACGTGTGAGCTTCGTGTACAATATAGCTTCGTTTGAGCTGAAAAGTGACTGCGTTTACCTGAAACGAAGTCTCGCTTGTAGGAAGACACAGAGCCTGGCATTTAACTCCGTTTCTGAAGGGAAACACACAGCACAGTTCTCATCCACGAAACACACTCTGCTTTAGAGCAAGAAGCATGCTCTTGCTTTCTAGAGTCTCTAATAAGGCGGGAAACGTGAGAGTGCTCAGAACAAAAGAACTGTGTTTCCTACACACACGGACCATATCTAGTTCAACTCTGCTTCTGAAACTGATACAAACCACAGGCCCTCTAACATCCAGTGCGTTTCAGTTAAGAGCGAGAAACGTGTGAGCTTCGTGTACAATATAGCTTCGTTTGAGCTGAAAAGTGACTGCGTTTACCTGAAACGAAGTCTCGCTTGTAGGAAGACACAGAGCCTGGCATTTAACTCCGTTTCTGAAGGGAAACACACAGCACAGTTCTCATCCACGAAACACACTCTGCTTTAGAGCAAGAAGCATGCTCTTGCTTTCTAGAGTCTCTAATAAGGCGGGAAACGTGAGAGTGCTCAGAACAAAAGAACTGTGTTTCCTACACACACGGACCATATCTAGTTCAACTCTGCTTCTGAAACTGATACAAACCACAGGCCCTCTAACATCCAGTGCGTTTCAGTTAAGAGCGAGAAACGTGTGAGCTTCGTGTACAATATAGCTTCGTTTGAGCTGAAAATTGACTGCGTTTACCTGAAACGAAGTCTCGCTTGTAGGAAGACACAGAGCCTGGCATTTAACTCCGTTTCTGAAGGGAAACACACAGCACAGTTCTCATCCATGAAACACACTCTGCTTTAGAGCAAGAAGCACGCTCTTGCTTTCTAGAGTCTCTAATAAGGCGGGAAACGTGAGAGTGCTCAGAACAAAAGAACTGTGTTTCCTACACACACGGACCATATCTAGTTCAACTCTGCTTCTGAAACTGATACAAACCACAGGCCCTCTAACATCCAGTGCGTTTCAGTTAAGAGCGAGAAACGTGTGAGCTTCGTGTACAATATAGCTTCGTTTGAGCTGAAAAGTGACTGCGTTTACCTGAAACGAAGTCTCGCTTGTAGGAAGACACAGAGCCTGGCATTTAACTCCGTTTCTGAAGGGAAACACACAGCACAGTTCTCATCCACGAAACACACTCTGCTTTAGAGCAAGAAGCACGCTCTTGCTTTCTAGAGTCTCTAATAAGGCGGGAAACGTGAGAGTGCTCAGAACAAAAGAACTGTGTTTCCTACACACACGGACCATATCTAGTTCAACTCTGCTTCTGAAACTGATACAAACCACAGGCCCTCTAACATCCAGTGCGTTTCAGTTAAGAGCGAGAATCGTGTGAGCTTCGTGTACAATATAGCTTCGTTTGAGCTGAAAAGTGACTGCGTTTACCTGAAACGAAGTCTCGCTTGTAGGAAGACACAGAGCCTGGCATTTAACTCCGTTTCTGAAGGGAAACACACAGCACAGTTCTCATCCACGAAACGCACTCTGCTTTAGAGCAAGAAGCACGCTCTTGCTTTCTAGAGTCTCTAATAAGGCGGGAAACGTGAGAGTGCTCAGAACAAAAGAACTGTGTTTCCTACACACACGGACCATATCTAGTTCAACTCTGCTTCTGAAACTGATACAAACCACAGGCCCTCTAACATCCAGTGCGTTTCAGTTAAGAGCGAGAAACGTGTGAGCTTCGTGTACAATATAGCTTCGTTTGAGCTGAAAAGTGACTGCGTTTACCTGAAACGAAGTCTCGCTTGTAGGAAGACACAGAGCCTGGCATTTAACTCCGTTTCTGAAGGGAAACACACAGCACAGTTCTCATCCATGAAACACACTCTGCTTTAGAGCAAGAAGCACGCTCTTGCTTTCTAGAGTCTCTAATAAGGCGGGAAACGTGAGAGTGCTCAGAACAAAAGAACTGTGTTTCCTACACACACGGACCATATCTAGTTCAACTCTGCTTCTGAAACTGATACAAACCACAGGCCCTCTAACATCCAGTGCGTTTCAGTTAAGAGCGAGAAACGTGTGAGCTTCGTGTACAATATAGCTTCGTTTGAGCTGAAAAGTGACTGCGTTTACCTGAAACGAAGTCTCGCTTGTAGGAAGACACAGAGCCTGGCATTTAACTCCGTTTCTGAAGGGAAACACACAGCACAGTTCTCATCCACGAAACACACTCTGCTTTAGAGCAAGAAGCACGCTCTTGCTTTCTAGAGTCTCTAATAAGGCGGGAAACGTGAGAGTGCTCAGAACAAAAGAACTGTGTTTCCTACACACACGGACCATATCTAGTTCAACTCTGCTTCTGAAACTGATACAAACCACAGGCCCTCTAACATCCAGTGCGTTTCAGTTAAGAGCGAGAAACGTGTGAGCTTCGTGTACAATATAGCTTCGTTTGAGCTGAAAAGTGACTGCGTTTACCTGAAACGAAGTCTCGCTTGTAGGAAGACACAGAGCCTGGCATTTAACTCCGTTTCTGAAGGGAAACACACAGCACAGTTCTCATCCATGAAACGCACTCTGCTTTAGAGCAAGAAGCACGCTCTTGCTTTCTAGAGTCTCTAATAAGGCGGGAAACGTGAGAGTGCTCAGAACAAAAGAACTGTGTTTCCTACACACACGGACCATATCTAGTTCAACTCTGCTTCTGAAACTGATACAAACCACAGGCCCTCTAACATCCAGTGCGTTTCAGTTAAGAGCGAGAAACGTGTGAGCTTCGTGTACAATATAGCTTCGTTTGAGCTGAAAAGTGACTGCGTTTACCTGAAACGAAGTCTCGCTTGTAGGAAGACACAGAGCCTGGCATTTAACTCCGTTTCTGAAGGGAAACACACAGCACAGTTCTCATCCATGAAACACACTCTGCTTTAGAGCCAGAAGCACGCTCTTGCTTTCTAGAGTCTCTAATAAGGCGGGAAACGTGAGAGTGCTCAGAACAAAAGAACTGTGTTTCCTACACACACGGACCATATCTAGTTCAACTCTGCTTCTGAAACTGATACAAACCACAGGCCCTCTAACATCCAGTGCGTTTCAGTTAAGAGCGAGAAACGTGTGAGCTTCGTGTACAATATAGCTTTGTTTGAGCTGAAAAGTGACTGCGTTTACCTGAAACGAAGTCTCGCTTGTAGGAAGACACAGAGCCTGGCATTTAACTCCGTTTCTGAAGGGAAACACACAGCACAGTTCTCATCCATGAAACGCACTCTGCTTTAGAGCAAGAAGCACGCTCTTGCTTTCTAGAGTCTCTAATAAGGCGGGAAACGTGAGAGTGCTCAGAACAAAAGAACTGTGTTTCCTACACACACGGACCATATCTAGTTCAACTCTGCTTCTGAAACTGATACAAACCACAGGCCCTCTAACATCCAGTGCGTTTCAGTTAAGAGCGAGAAACGTGTGAGCTTCGTGTACAATATAGCTTCGTTTGAGCTGAAAAGTGACTGCGTTTACCTGAAACGAAGTCTCGCTTGTAGGAAGACACAGAGCCTGGCATTTAACTCCGTTTCTGAAGGGAAACACACAGCACAGTTCTCATCCATGAAACACACTCTGCTTTAGAGCCAGAAGCACGCTCTTGCTTTCTAGAGTCTCTAATAAGGCGGGAAACGTGAGAGTGCTCAGAACAAAAGAACTGTGTTTCCTACACACACGGACCATATCTAGTTCAACTCTGCTTCTGAAACTGATACAAACCACAGGCCCTCTAACATCCAGTGCGTTTCAGTTAAGAGCGAGAAACGTGTGAGCTTCGTGTACAATATAGCTTTGTTTGAGCTGAAAAGTGACTGCGTTTACCTGAAACGAAGTCTCGCTTGTAGGAAGACACAGAGCCTGGCATTTAACTCCGTTTCTGAAGTGAAACACACAGCACAGTTCTCATCCATGAAACGCACTCTGCTTTAGAGCCAGAAGCACGCTCTTGCTTTCTAGAGTCTCTAATAAGGCGGGAAACGTGAGAGTGCTCAGAACAAAAGAACTGTGTTTCCTACACACACGGACCATATCTAGTTCAACTCTGCTTCTGAAACTGATACAAACCACAGGCCCTCTAACATCCAGTGCGTTTCAGTTAAGAGCGAGAAACGTGTGAGCTTCGTGTACAATATAGCTTCCTTTGAGCTGAAAAGTGACTGCGTTTACCTGAAACGAAGTCTCGCTTGTAGGAAGACACAGAGCCTGGCATTTAACTCCGTTTCTGAAGGGAAACACACAGCACAGTTCTCATCCATGAAACGCACTCTGCTTTAGAGCAAGAAGCACGCTCTTGCTTTCTAGAGTCTCTAATAAGGCGGGAAACGTGAGAGTGCTCAGAACAAAAGAACTGTGTTTCCTACACACACGGACCATATCTAGTTCAACTCTGCTTCTGAAACTGATACAAACCACAGGCCCTCTAACTTCCAGTGCGTTTTAGTTAAGAGCGAGAAACGTGTGAGCTTCGTGTACAATATAGCTTCGTTTGAGCTGAAAAGTGACTGCGTTTACCTGAAACGAAGTCTCGCTTGTAGGAAGACACAGAGCCTGGCATTTAACTCCGTTTCTGAAGCGAAACACACAGCACAGTTCTCATCCACGAAACACACTCTGCTTTAGAGCAAGAAGCACGCTCTTGCTTTCTAGAGTCTCTAATAAGGCGGGAAACGTGAGAGTGCTCAGAACAAAAGAACTGTGTTTCCTACACACACGGACCATATCTAGTTCAACTCTGCTTCTGAAACTGATACAAACCACAGGCCCTCTAACATCCAGTGCGTTTCAGTTAAGAGCGAGAAACGTGTGAGCTTCGTGTACAATATAGCTTCGTTTGAGCTGAAAAGTGACTGCGTTTACCTGAAACGAAGTCTCGCTTGTAGGAAGACACAGAGCCTGGCATTTAACTCCGTTTCTGAAGGGAAACACACAGCACAGTTCTCATCCATGAAACGCACTCTGCTTTAGAGCAAGAAGCACGCTCTTGCTTTCTAGAGTCTCTAATAAGGCGGGAAACGTGAGAGTGCTCAGAACAAAAGAACTGTGTTTCCTACACACACGGACCATATCTAGTTCAACTCTGCTTCTGAAACTGATACAAACCACAGGCCCTCTAACATCCAGTGCGTTTCAGTTAAGAGCGAGAAACGTGTGAGCTTCGTGTACAATATAGCTTCGTTTGAGCTGAAAAGTGACTGCGTTTACCTGAAACGAAGTCTCGCTTGTAGGAAGACACAGAGCCTGGCATTTAACTCCGTTTCTGAAGGGAAACACACAGCACAGTTATCATCCATGAAACGCACTCTGCTTTAGAGCAAGAAGCACGCTCTTGCTTTCTAGAGTCTCTAATAAGGCGGGAAACGTGAGAGTGCTCAGAACAAAAGAACTGTGTTTCCTACACACACGGACCATATCTAGTTCAACTCTGCTTCTGAAACTGATACAAACCACAGGCCCTCTAACATCCAGTGCGTTTCAGTTAAGAGCGAGAAACGTGAGAGCTTCGTGTACAATATAGCTTTGTTTGAGCTGAAAAGTGACTGCGTTTACCTGAAACGAAGTCTCGCTTGTAGGAAGACACAGAGCCTGGCATTTAACTCCGTTTCTGAAGGGAAACACACAGCACAGTTCTCATCCATGAAACACACTCTGCTTTAGAGCCAGAAGCACGCTCTTGCTTTCTAGAGTCTCTAATAAGGCGGGAAACGTGAGAGTGCTCAGAACAAAAGAACTGTGTTTCCTACACACACGGACCATATCTAGTTCAACTCTGCTTCTGAAACTGATACAAACCACAGGCCCTCTAACATCCAGTGCGTTTCAGTTAAGAGCGAGAAACGTGTGAGCTTCGTGTACAATATAGCTTCGTTTGAGCTGAAAAGTGACTGCGTTTACCTGAAACGAAGTCTCGCTTGTAGGAAGACACAGAGCCTGGCATTTAACTCCGTTTCTGAAGGGAAACACACAGCACAGTTCTCATCCACGAAACGCACTCTGCTTTAGAGCAAGAAGCACGCTCTTGCTTTCTAGAGTCTCTAATAAGGCGGGAAACGTGAGAGTGCTCAGAACAAAAGAACTGTGTTTCCTACACACACGGACCATATCTAGTTCAACTCTGCTTCTGAAACTGATACAAACCACAGGCCCTCTAACATCCAGTGCGTTTCAGTTAAGAGCGAGAAACGTGTGAGCTTCGTGTACAATATAGCTTCGTTTGAGCTGAAAAGTGACTGCGTTTACCTGAAACGAAGTCTCGCTTGTAGGAAGACACAGAGCCTGGCATTTAACTCCGTTTCTGAAGGGAAACACACAGCACAGTTCTCATCCATGAAACACACTCTGCTTTAGAGCCAGAAGCACGCTCTTGCTTTCTAGAGTCTCTAATAAGGCGGGAAACGTGAGAGTGCTCAGAACAAAAGAACTGTGTTTCCTACACACACGGACCATATCTAGTTCAACTCTGCTTCTGAAACTGATACAAACCACAGGCCCTCTAACATCCAGTGCGTTTCAGTTAAGAGCGAGAAACGTGTGAGCTTCGTGTACAATATAGCTTCGTTTGAGCTGAAAAGTGACTGCGTTTACCTGAAACGAAGTCTCGCTTGTAGGAAGACACAGAGCCTGGCATTTAACTCCGTTTCTGAAGGGAAACACACAGCACAGTTCTCATCCATGAAACACACTCTGCTTTAGAGCCAGAAGCACGCTCTTGCTTTCTAGAGTCTCTAATAAGGCGGGAAACGTGAGAGTGCTCAGAACAAAAGAACTGTGTTTCCTACACACACGGACCATATCTAGTTCAACTCTGCTTCTGAAACTGATACAAACCACAGGCCCTCTAACATCCAGTGCGTTTCAGTTAAGAGCGAGAAACGTGTGAGCTTCGTGTACAATATAGCTTCGTTTGAGCTGAAAAGTGACTGCGTTTACCTGAAACGAAGTCTCGCTTGTAGGAAGACACAGAGCCTGGCATTTAACTCCGTTTCTGAAGGGAAACACACAGCACAGTTCTCATCCATGAAACGCACTCTGCTTTAGAGCAAGAAGCACGCTCTTGCTTTCTAGAGTCTCTAATAAGGCGGGAAACGTGAGAGTGCTCAGAACAAAAGAACTGTGTTTCCTACACACACGGACCATATCTAGTTCAACTCTGCTTCTGAAACTGATACAAACCACAGGCCCTCTAACATCCAGTGCGTTTCAGTTAAGAGCGAGAAACGTGGGAGCTTCGTGTACAATATAGCTTCGTTTGAGCTGAAAAGTGACTGCGTTTACCTGAAACGAAGTCTCGCTTGTAGGAAGACACAGAGCCTGGCATTTAACTCCGTTTCTGAAGGGAAACACACAGCACAGTTCTCATCCATGAAACACACTCTGCTTTAGAGCCAGAAGCACGCTCTTGCTTTCTAGAGTCTCTAATAAGGCGGGAAACGTGAGAGTGCTCAGAACAAAAGAACTGTGTTTCCTACACACACGGACCATATCTAGTTCAACTCTGCTTCTGAAACTGATACAAACCACAGGCCCTCTAACATCCAGTGCGTTTCAGTTAAGAGCGAGAAACGTGTGAGCTTCGTGTACAATATAGCTTTGTTTGAGCTGAAAAGTGACTGCGTTTACCTGAAACGAAGTCTCGCTTGTAGGAAGACACAGAGCCTGGCATTTAACTCCGTTTCTGAAGGGAAACACACAGCACAGTTCTCATCCATGAAACGCACTCTGCTTTAGAGCAAGAAGCACGCTCTTGCTTTCTAGAGTCTCTAATAAGGCGGGAAACGTGAGAGTGCTCAGAACAAAAGAACTGTGTTTCCTACACACACGGACCATATCTAGTTCAACTCTGCTTCTGAAACTGATACAAACCACAGGCCCTCTAACATCCAGTGCGTTTCAGTTAAGAGCGAGAAACGTGTGAGCTTCGTGTACAATATAGCTTCGTTTGAGCTGAAAAGTGACTGCGTTTACCTGAAACGAAGTCTCGCTTGTAGGAAGACACAGAGCCTGGCATTTAACTCCGTTTCTGAAGGGAAACACACAGCACAGTTCTCATCCATGAAACACACTCTGCTTTAGAGCCAGAAGCACGCTCTTGCTTTCTAGAGTCTCTAATAAGGCGGGAAACGTGAGAGTGCTCAGAACAAAAGAACTGTGTTTCCTACACACACGGACCATATCTAGTTCAACTCTGCTTCTGAAACTGATACAAACCACAGGCCCTCTAACATCCAGTGCGTTTCAGTTAAGAGCGAGAAACGTGTGAGCTTCGTGTACAATATAGCTTTGTTTGAGCTGAAAAGTGACTGCGTTTACCTGAAACGAAGTCTCGCTTGTAGGAAGACACAGAGCCTGGCATTTAACTCCGTTTCTGAAGTGAAACACACAGCACAGTTCTCATCCATGAAACGCACTCTGCTTTAGAGCCAGAAGCACGCTCTTGCTTTCTAGAGTCTCTAATAAGGCGGGAAACGTGAGAGTGCTCAGAACAAAAGAACTGTGTTTCCTACACACACGGACCATATCTAGTTCAACTCTGCTTCTGAAACTGATACAAACCACAGGCCCTCTAACATCCAGTGCGTTTCAGTTAAGAGCGAGAAACGTGTGAGCTTCGTGTACAATATAGCTTCCTTTGAGCTGAAAAGTGACTGCGTTTACCTGAAACGAAGTCTCGCTTGTAGGAAGACACAGAGCCTGGCATTTAACTCCGTTTCTGAAGGGAAACACACAGCACAGTTCTCATCCATGAAACGCACTCTGCTTTAGAGCAAGAAGCACGCTCTTGCTTTCTAGAGTCTCTAATAAGGCGGGAAACGTGAGAGTGCTCAGAACAAAAGAACTGTGTTTCCTACACACACGGACCATATCTAGTTCAACTCTGCTTCTGAAACTGATACAAACCACAGGCCCTCTAACTTCCAGTGCGTTTTAGTTAAGAGCGAGAAACGTGTGAGCTTCGTGTACAATATAGCTTCGTTTGAGCTGAAAAGTGACTGCGTTTACCTGAAACGAAGTCTCGCTTGTAGGAAGACACAGAGCCTGGCATTTAACTCCGTTTCTGAAGCGAAACACACAGCACAGTTCTCATCCACGAAACACACTCTGCTTTAGAGCAAGAAGCACGCTCTTGCTTTCTAGAGTCTCTAATAAGGCGGGAAACGTGAGAGTGCTCAGAACAAAAGAACTGTGTTTCCTACACACACGGACCATATCTAGTTCAACTCTGCTTCTGAAACTGATACAAACCACAGGCCCTCTAACATCCAGTGCGTTTCAGTTAAGAGCGAGAAACGTGTGAGCTTCGTGTACAATATAGCTTCGTTTGAGCTGAAAAGTGACTGCGTTTACCTGAAACGAAGTCTCGCTTGTAGGAAGACACAGAGCCTGGCATTTAACTCCGTTTCTGAAGGGAAACACACAGCACAGTTCTCATCCATGAAACGCACTCTGCTTTAGAGCAAGAAGCACGCTCTTGCTTTCTAGAGTCTCTAATAAGGCGGGAAACGTGAGAGTGCTCAGAACAAAAGAACTGTGTTTCCTACACACACGGACCATATCTAGTTCAACTCTGCTTCTGAAACTGATACAAACCACAGGCCCTCTAACATCCAGTGCGTTTCAGTTAAGAGCGAGAAACGTGTGAGCTTCGTGTACAATATAGCTTCGTTTGAGCTGAAAAGTGACTGCGTTTACCTGAAACGAAGTCTCGCTTGTAGGAAGACACAGAGCCTGGCATTTAACTCCGTTTCTGAAGGGAAACACACAGCACAGTTATCATCCATGAAACGCACTCTGCTTTAGAGCAAGAAGCACGCTCTTGCTTTCTAGAGTCTCTAATAAGGCGGGAAACGTGAGAGTGCTCAGAACAAAAGAACTGTGTTTCCTACACACACGGACCATATCTAGTTCAACTCTGCTTCTGAAACTGATACAAACCACAGGCCCTCTAACATCCAGTGCGTTTCAGTTAAGAGCGAGAAACGTGAGAGCTTCGTGTACAATATAGCTTTGTTTGAGCTGAAAAGTGACTGCGTTTACCTGAAACGAAGTCTCGCTTGTAGGAAGACACAGAGCCTGGCATTTAACTCCGTTTCTGAAGGGAAACACACAGCACAGTTCTCATCCATGAAACACACTCTGCTTTAGAGCCAGAAGCACGCTCTTGCTTTCTAGAGTCTCTAATAAGGCGGGAAACGTGAGAGTGCTCAGAACAAAAGAACTGTGTTTCCTACACACACGGACCATATCTAGTTCAACTCTGCTTCTGAAACTGATACAAACCACAGGCCCTCTAACATCCAGTGCGTTTCAGTTAAGAGCGAGAAACGTGTGAGCTTCGTGTACAATATAGCTTCGTTTGAGCTGAAAAGTGACTGCGTTTACCTGAAACGAAGTCTCGCTTGTAGGAAGACACAGAGCCTGGCATTTAACTCCGTTTCTGAAGGGAAACACACAGCACAGTTCTCATCCACGAAACGCACTCTGCTTTAGAGCAAGAAGCACGCTCTTGCTTTCTAGAGTCTCTAATAAGGCGGGAAACGTGAGAGTGCTCAGAACAAAAGAACTGTGTTTCCTACACACACGGACCATATCTAGTTCAACTCTGCTTCTGAAACTGATACAAACCACAGGCCCTCTAACATCCAGTGCGTTTCAGTTAAGAGCGAGAAACGTGTGAGCTTCGTGTACAATATAGCTTCGTTTGAGCTGAAAAGTGACTGCGTTTACCTGAAACGAAGTCTCGCTTGTAGGAAGACACAGAGCCTGGCATTTAACTCCGTTTCTGAAGGGAAACACACAGCACAGTTCTCATCCATGAAACACACTCTGCTTTAGAGCCAGAAGCACGCTCTTGCTTTCTAGAGTCTCTAATAAGGCGGGAAACGTGAGAGTGCTCAGAACAAAAGAACTGTGTTTCCTACACACACGGACCATATCTAGTTCAACTCTGCTTCTGAAACTGATACAAACCACAGGCCCTCTAACATCCAGTGCGTTTCAGTTAAGAGCGAGAAACGTGTGAGCTTCGTGTACAATATAGCTTCGTTTGAGCTGAAAAGTGACTGCGTTTACCTGAAACGAAGTCTCGCTTGTAGGAAGACACAGAGCCTGGCATTTAACTCCGTTTCTGAAGGGAAACACACAGCACAGTTCTCATCCATGAAACACACTCTGCTTTAGAGCCAGAAGCACGCTCTTGCTTTCTAGAGTCTCTAATAAGGCGGGAAACGTGAGAGTGCTCAGAACAAAAGAACTGTGTTTCCTACACACACGGACCATATCTAGTTCAACTCTGCTTCTGAAACTGATACAAACCACAGGCCCTCTAACATCCAGTGCGTTTCAGTTAAGAGCGAGAAACGTGTGAGCTTCGTGTACAATATAGCTTCGTTTGAGCTGAAAAGTGACTGCGTTTACCTGAAACGAAGTCTCGCTTGTAGGAAGACACAGAGCCTGGCATTTAACTCCGTTTCTGAAGGGAAACACACAGCACAGTTCTCATCCATGAAACGCACTCTGCTTTAGAGCAAGAAGCACGCTCTTGCTTTCTAGAGTCTCTAATAAGGCGGGAAACGTGAGAGTGCTCAGAACAAAAGAACTGTGTTTCCTACACACACGGACCATATCTAGTTCAACTCTGCTTCTGAAACTGATACAAACCACAGGCCCTCTAACATCCAGTGCGTTTCAGTTAAGAGCGAGAAACGTGGGAGCTTCGTGTACAATATAGCTTCGTTTGAGCTGAAAAGTGACTGCGTTTACCTGAAACGAAGTCTCGCTTGTAGGAAGACACAGAGCCTGGCATTTAACTCCGTTTCTGAAGGGAAACACACAGCACAGTTCTCATCCATGAAACGCACTCTGCTTTAGAGCAAGAAGCACGCTCTTGCTTTCTAGAGTCTCTAATAAGGCGGGAAACGTGAGAGTGCTCAGAACAAAAGAACTGTGTTTCCTACACACACGGACCATATCTAGTTCAACTCTGCTTCTGAAACTGATACAAACCACAGGCCCTCTAACATCCAGTGCGTTTCAGTTAAGAGCGAGAAACGTGTGAGCTTCGTGTACAATATAGCTTCGTTTGAGCTGAAAAGTGACTGCGTTTACCTGAAACGAAGTCTCGCTTGTAGGAAGACACAGAGCCTGGCATTTAACTCCGTTTCTGAAGGGAAACACACAGCACAGTTCTCATCCATGAAACGCACTCTGCTTTAGAGCAAGAAGCACGCTCTTGCTTTCTAGAGTCTCTAATAAGGCGGGAAACGTGAGAGTGCTCAGAACAAAAGAACTGTGTTTCCTACACACACGGACCATATCTAGTTCAACTCTGCTTCTGAAACTGATACAAACCACAGGCCCTCTAACATCCAGTGCGTTTCAGTTAAGAGCGAGAAACGTGTGAGCTTCGTGTACAATATAGCTTCGTTTGAGCTGAAAAGTGACTGCGTTTACCTGAAACGAAGTCTCGCTTGTAGGAAGACACAGAGCCTGGCATTTAACTCCGTTTCTGAAGGGAAACACACAGCACAGTTCTCATCCACGAAACACACTCTGCTTTAGAGCAAGAAGCACGCTGTTGCTTTCTAGAGTCTCTAATAAGGCGGGAAACGTGAGAGTGCTCAGAACAAAAGAACTGTGTTTCCTACACACACGGACCATATCTAGTTCAACTCTGCTTCTGAAACTGATACAAACCACAGGCCCTCTAACATCCAGTGCGTTTCAGTTAAGAGCGAGAAACGTGTGAGCTTCGTGTACAATATAGCTTCGTTTGAGCTGAAAAGTGACTGCGTTTACCTGAAACGAAGTCTCGCTTGTAGGAAGACACAGAGCCTGGCATTTAACTCCGTTTCTGAAGGGAAACACACAGCACAGTTCTCATCCATGAAACGCACTCTGCTTTAGAGCAAGAAGCACGCTCTTGCTTTCTAGAGTCTCTAATAAGGCGGGAAACGTGAGAGTGCTCAGAACAAAAGAACTGTGTTTCCTACACACACGGACCATATCTAGTTCAACTCTGCTTCTGAAACTGATACAAACCACAGGCCCTCTAACATCCAGTGCGTTTCAGTTAAGAGCGAGAAACGTGTGAGCTTCGTGTACAATATAGCTTCGTTTGAGCTGAAAAGTGACTGCGTTTACCTGAAACGAAGTCTCGCTTGTAGGAAGACACAGAGCCTGGCATTTGACTCCGTTTCTGAAGGGAAACACACAGCACAGTTCTCATCCATGAAACACACTCTGCTTTAGAGCAAGAAGCACGCTCTTGCTTTCTAGAGTCTCTAATAAGGCGGGAAACGTGAGAGTGCTCAGAACAAAAGAACTGTGTTTCCTACACACACGGACCATATCTAGTTCAACTCTGCTTCTGAAACTGATACAAACCACAGGCCCTCTAACATCCAGTGCGTTTCAGTTAAGAGCGAGAAACGTGTGAGCTTCGTGTACAATATAGCTTCGTTTGAGCTGAAAAGTGACTGCGTTTACCTGAAACGAAGTCTCGCTTGTAGGAAGACACAGAGCCTGGCATTTAACTCCGTTTCTGAAGGGAAACACACAGCACAGTTCTCATCCATGAAACGCACTCTGCTTTAGAGCAAGAAGCACGCTCTTGCTTTCTAGAGTCTCTAATAAGGCGGGAAACGTGAGAGTGCTCAGAACAAAAGAACTGTGTTTCCTACACACACGGACCATATCTAGTTCAACTCTGCTTCTGAAACTGATACAAACCACAGGCCCTCTAACATCCAGTGCGTTTCAGTTAAGAGCGAGAAACGTGTGAGCTTCGTGTACAATATAGCTTCGTTTGAGCTGAAAAGTGACTGCGTTTACCTGAAACGAAGTCTCGCTTGTAGGAAGACACAGAGCCTGGCATTTAACTCCGTTTCTGAAGGGAAACACACAGCACAGTTCTCATCCATGAAACGCACTCTGCTTTAGAGCAAGAAGCACGCTCTTGCTTTCTAGAGTCTCTAATAAGGCGGGAAACGTGAGAGTGCTCAGAACAAAAGAACTGTGTTTCCTACACACACGGACCATATCTAGTTCAACTCTGCTTCTGAAACTGATACAAACCACAGGCCCTCTAACATCCAGTGCGTTTCAGTTAAGAGCGAGAAACGTGTGAGCTTCGTGTACAATATAGCTTCGTTTGAGCTGAAAAGTGACTGCGTTTACCTGAAACGAAGTCTCGCTTGTAGGAGGACACAGAGCCTGGCATTTAACTCCGTTTCTGAAGGGAAACACACAGCACAGTTCTCATCCATGAAACACACTCTGCTTTAGAGCAAGAAGCACGCTCTTGCTTTCTAGAGTCTCTAATAAGGCGGGAAACGTGAGAGTGCTCAGAACAAAAGAACTGTGTTTCCTACACACACGGACCATATCTAGTTCAACTCTGCTTCTGAAACTGATACAAACCACAGGCCCTCTAACATCCAGTGCGTTTCAGTTAAGAGCGAGAAACGTGTGAGCTTCGTGTACAATATAGCTTCGTTTGAGCTGAAAAGTGACTGCGTTTACCTGAAACGAAGACTCGCTTGTAGGAAGACACAGAGCCTGGCATTTAACTCCGTTTCTGAAGGGAAACACACAGCACAGTTCTCATCCACGAAACACACTCTGCTTTAGAGCAAGAAGCACGCTGTTGCTTTCTAGAGTCTCTAATAAGGCGGGAAACGTGAGAGTGCTCAGAACAAAAGAACTGTGTTTCCTACACACACGGACCATATCTAGTTCAACTCTGCTTCTGAAACTGATACAAACCACAGGCCCTCTAACATCCAGTGCGTTTCAGTTAAGAGCGAGAAACGTGTGAGCTTCGTGTACAATATAGCTTCGTTTGAGCTGAAAAGTGACTGCGTTTACCTGAAACGAAGTCTCGCTTGTAGGAAGACACAGAGCCTGGCATTTAACTCCGTTTCTGAAGGGAAACACACAGCACAGTTCTCATCCATGAAACGCACTCTGCTTTAGAGCAAGAAGCACGCTCTTGCTTTCTAGAGTCTCTAATAAGGCGGGAAACGTGAGAGTGCTCAGAACAAAAGAACTGTGTTTCCTACACACACGGACCATATCTAGTTCAACTCTGCTTCTGAAACTGATACAAACCACAGGCCCTCTAACATCCAGTGCGTTTCAGTTAAGAGCGAGAAACGTGTGAGCTTCGTGTACAATATAGCTTCGTTTGAGCTGAAAAGTGACTGTGTTTACCTGAAACGAAGTCTCGCTTGTAGGAAGACACAGAGCCTGGCATTTAACTCCGTTTCTGAAGGGAAACACACAGCACAGTTCTCATCCATGAAACGCACTCTGCTTTAGAGCAAGAAGCACGCTCTTGCTTTCTAGAGTCTCTAATAAGGCGGGAAACGTGAGAGTGCTCAGAACAAAAGAACTGTGTTTCCTACACACACGGACCATATCTAGTTCAACTCTGCTTCTGAAACTGATACAAACCACAGGCCCTCTAACATCCAGTGCGTTTCAGTTAAGAGCGAGAAACGTGGGAGCTTCGTGTACAATATAGCTTCGTTTGAGCTGAAAAGTGACTGCGTTTACCTGAAACGAAGTCTCGCTTGTAGGAAGACACAGAGCCTGGCATTTAACTCCGTTTCTGAAGGGAAACACACAGCACAGTTCTCATCCACGAAACGCACTCTGCTTTAGAGCAAGAAGCACGCTCTTGCTTTCTAGAGTCTCTAATAAGGCGGGAAACGTGAGAGTGCTCAGAACAAAAGAACTGTGTTTCCTACACACACGGACCATATCTAGTTCAACTCTGCTTCTGAAACTGATAAAAACCACAGGCCCTCTAACATCCAGTGCGTTTCAGTTAAGAGCGAGAAACGTGTGAGCTTCGTGTACAATATAGCTTCGTTTGAGCTGAAAAGTGTCTGCGTTTACCTGAAACGAAGTCTCGCTTGTAGGAAGACACAGAGCCTGGCATTTAACTCCGTTTCTGAAGGGAAACACACAGCACAGTTCTCATCCATGAAACACACTCTGCTTTAGAGCAAGAAGCACGCTCTTGCTTTCTAGAGTCTCTAATAAGGCGGGAAACGTGAGAGTGCTCAGAACAAAAGAACTGTGTTTCCTACACACACGGACCATATCTAGTTCAACTCTGCTTCTGAAACTGATACAAACCACAGGCCCTCTAACATCCAGTGCGTTTCAGTTAAGAGCGAGAAACGTGGGAGCTTCGTGTACAATATAGCTTCGTTTGAGCTGAAAAGTGACTGCGTTTACCTGAAACGAAGTCTCGCTTGTAGGAAGACACAGAGCCTGGCATTTAACTCCGTTTCTGAAGGGAAACACACAGCACAGTTCTCATCCACGAAACACACTCTGCTTTAGAGCAAGAAGCACGCTCTTGCTTTCTAGAGTCTCTAATAAGGCGGGAAACGTGAGAGTGCTCAGAACAAAAGAACTGTGTTTCCTACACACACGGACCATATCTAGTTCAACTCTGCTTCTGAAACTGATACAAACCACAGGCCCTCTAACATCCAGTGCGTTTCAGTTAAGAGCGAGAAACGTGTGAGCTTCGTGTACAATATAGCTTCGTTTGAGCTGAAAAGTGACTGCGTTTACCTGAAACGAAGTCTCGCTTGTAGGAAGACACAGAGCCTGGCATTTAACTCCGTTTCTGAAGGGAAACACACAGCACAGTTCTCATCCATGAAACGCACTCTGCTTTAGAGCAAGAAGCACGCTCTTGCTTTCTAGAGTCTCTAATAAGGCGGGAAACGTGAGAGTGCTCAGAACAAAAGAACTGTGTTTCCTACACACACGGACCATATCTAGTTCAACTCTGCTTCTGAAACTGATACAAACCACAGGCCCTCTAACATCCAGTGCGTTTCAGTTAAGAGCGAGAAACGTGTGAGCTTCGTGTACAATATAGCTTCGTTTGAGCTGAAAAGTGACTGCGTTTACCTGAAACGAAGTCTCGCTTGTAGGAAGACACAGAGCCTGGCATTTAACTCCGTTTCTGAAGGGAAACACACAGCACAGTTCTCATCCACGAAACACACTCTGCTTTAGAGCAAGAAGCACGCTGTTGCTTTCTAGAGTCTCTAATAAGGCGGGAAACGTGAGAGTGCTCAGAACAAAAGAACTGTGTTTCCTACACACACGGACCATATCTAGTTCAACTCTGCTTCTGAAACTGATACAAACCACAGGCCCTCTAACATCCAGTGCGTTTCAGTTAAGAGCGAGAAACGTGTGAGCTTCGTGTACAATATAGCTTCGTTTGAGCTGAAAAGTGACTGCGTTTACCTGAAACGAAGTCTCGCTTGTAGGAAGACACAGAGCCTGGCATTTAACTCCGTTTCTGAAGGGAAACACACAGCACAGTTCTCATCCATGAAACGCACTCTGCTTTAGAGCAAGAAGCACGCTCTTGCTTTCTAGAGTCTCTAATAAGGCGGGAAACGTGAGAGTGCTCAGAACAAAAGAACTGTGTTTCCTACACACACGGACCATATCTAGTTCAACTCTGCTTCTGAAACTGATACAAACCACAGGCCCTCTAACATCCAGTGCGTTTCAGTTAAGAGCGAGAAACGTGTGAGCTTCGTGTACAATATAGCTTCGTTTGAGCTGAAAAGTGACTGCGTTTACCTGAAACGAAGTCTCGCTTGTAGGAAGACACAGAGCCTGGCATTTGACTCCGTTTCTGAAGGGAAACACACAGCACAGTTCTCATCCATGAAACACACTCTGCTTTAGAGCAAGAAGCACGCTCTTGCTTTCTAGAGTCTCTAATAAGGCGGGAAACGTGAGAGTGCTCAGAACAAAAGAACTGTGTTTCCTACACACACGGACCATATCTAGTTCAACTCTGCTTCTGAAACTGATACAAACCACAGGCCCTCTAACATCCAGTGCGTTTCAGTTAAGAGCGAGAAACGTGTGAGCTTCGTGTACAATATAGCTTCGTTTGAGCTGAAAAGTGACTGCGTTTACCTGAAACGAAGTCTCGCTTGTAGGAAGACACAGAGCCTGGCATTTAACTCCGTTTCTGAAGGGAAACACACAGCACAGTTCTCATCCATGAAACGCACTCTGCTTTAGAGCAAGAAGCACGCTCTTGCTTTCTAGAGTCTCTAATAAGGCGGGAAACGTGAGAGTGCTCAGAACAAAAGAACTGTGTTTCCTACACACACGGACCATATCTAGTTCAACTCTGCTTCTGAAACTGATACAAACCACAGGCCCTCTAACATCCAGTGCGTTTCAGTTAAGAGCGAGAAACGTGTGAGCTTCGTGTACAATATAGCTTCGTTTGAGCTGAAAAGTGACTGCGTTTACCTGAAACGAAGTCTCGCTTGTAGGAAGACACAGAGCCTGGCATTTAACTCCGTTTCTGAAGGGAAACACACAGCACAGTTCTCATCCATGAAACGCACTCTGCTTTAGAGCAAGAAGCACGCTCTTGCTTTCTAGAGTCTCTAATAAGGCGGGAAACGTGAGAGTGCTCAGAACAAAAGAACTGTGTTTCCTACACACACGGACCATATCTAGTTCAACTCTGCTTCTGAAACTGATACAAACCACAGGCCCTCTAACATCCAGTGCGTTTCAGTTAAGAGCGAGAAACGTGTGAGCTTCGTGTACAATATAGCTTCGTTTGAGCTGAAAAGTGACTGCGTTTACCTGAAACGAAGTCTCGCTTGTAGGAGGACACAGAGCCTGGCATTTAACTCCGTTTCTGAAGGGAAACACACAGCACAGTTCTCATCCATGAAACACACTCTGCTTTAGAGCAAGAAGCACGCTCTTGCTTTCTAGAGTCTCTAATAAGGCGGGAAACGTGAGAGTGCTCAGAACAAAAGAACTGTGTTTCCTACACACACGGACCATATCTAGTTCAACTCTGCTTCTGAAACTGATACAAACCACAGGCCCTCTAACATCCAGTGCGTTTCAGTTAAGAGCGAGAAACGTGTGAGCTTCGTGTACAATATAGCTTCGTTTGAGCTGAAAAGTGACTGCGTTTACCTGAAACGAAGACTCGCTTGTAGGAAGACACAGAGCCTGGCATTTAACTCCGTTTCTGAAGGGAAACACACAGCACAGTTCTCATCCACGAAACACACTCTGCTTTAGAGCAAGAAGCACGCTGTTGCTTTCTAGAGTCTCTAATAAGGCGGGAAACGTGAGAGTGCTCAGAACAAAAGAACTGTGTTTCCTACACACACGGACCATATCTAGTTCAACTCTGCTTCTGAAACTGATACAAACCACAGGCCCTCTAACATCCAGTGCGTTTCAGTTAAGAGCGAGAAACGTGTGAGCTTCGTGTACAATATAGCTTCGTTTGAGCTGAAAAGTGACTGCGTTTACCTGAAACGAAGTCTCGCTTGTAGGAAGACACAGAGCCTGGCATTTAACTCCGTTTCTGAAGGGAAACACACAGCACAGTTCTCATCCATGAAACGCACTCTGCTTTAGAGCAAGAAGCACGCTCTTGCTTTCTAGAGTCTCTAATAAGGCGGGAAACGTGAGAGTCCTCAGAACAAAAGAACTGTGTTTCCTACACACACGGACCATATCTAGTTCAACTCTGCTTCTGAAACTGATACAAACCACAGGCCCTCTAACATCCAGTGCGTTTCAGTTAAGAGCGAGAAACGTGTGAGCTTCGTGTACAATATAGCTTCGTTTGAGCTGAAAAGTGACTGTGTTTACCTGAAACGAAGTCTCGCTTGTAGGAAGACACAGAGCCTGGCATTTAACTCCGTTTCTGAAGGGAAACACACAGCACAGTTCTCATCCATGAAACGCACTCTGCTTTAGAGCAAGAAGCACGCTCTTGCTTTCTAGAGTCTCTAATAAGGCGGGAAACGTGAGAGTGCTCAGAACAAAAGAACTGTGTTTCCTACACACACGGACCATATCTAGTTCAACTCTGCTTCTGAAACTGATACAAACCACAGGCCCTCTAACATCCAGTGCGTTTCAGTTAAGAGCGAGAAACGTGGGAGCTTCGTGTACAATATAGCTTCGTTTGAGCTGAAAAGTGACTGCGTTTACCTGAAACGAAGTCTCGCTTGTAGGAAGACACAGAGCCTGGCATTTAACTCCGTTTCTGAAGGGAAACACACAGCACAGTTCTCATCCACGAAACGCACTCTGCTTTAGAGCAAGAAGCACGCTCTTGCTTTCTAGAGTCTCTAATAAGGCGGGAAACGTGAGAGTGCTCAGAACAAAAGAACTGTGTTTCCTACACACACGGACCATATCTAGTTCAACTCTGCTTCTGAAACTGATACAAACCACAGGCCCTCTAACATCCAGTGCGTTTCAGTTAAGAGCGAGAAACGTGTGAGCTTCGTGTACAATATAGCTTCGTTTGAGCTGAAAAGTGACTGCGTTTACCTGAAACGAAGTCTCGCTTGTAGGAAGACACAGAGCCTGGCATTTAACTCCGTTTCTGAAGGGAAACACACAGCACAGTTCTCATCCATGAAACGCACTCTGCTTTAGAGCAAGAAGCACGCTCTTGCTTTCTAGAGTCTCTAATAAGGCGGGAAACGTGAGAGTGCTCAGAACAAAAGAACTGTGTTTCCTACACACACGGACCATATCTAGTTCAACTCTGCTTCTGAAACTGATCCAAACCACAGGCCCTCTAACATCCAGTGCGTTTCAGTTAAGAGCGAGAAACGTGTGAGCTTCGTGTACAATATAGCTTCGTTTGAGCTGAAAAGTGACTGCGTTTACCTGAAACGAAGTCTCGCTTGTAGGAAGACACAGAGCCTGGCATTTAACTCCGTTTCTGAAGGGAAACACACAGCACAGTTCTCATCCATGAAACGCACTCTGCTTTAGAGCAAGAAGCACGCTCTTGCTTTCTAGAGTCTCTAATAAGGCGGGAAACGTGAGAGTGCTCAGAACAAAAGAACTGTGTTTCCTACACACACGGACCATATCTAGTTCAACTCTGCTTCTGAAACTGATACAAACCACAGGCCCTCTAACATCCAGTGCGTTTCAGTTAAGAGCGAGAAACGTGGGAGCTTCGTGTACAATATAGCTTCGTTTGAGCTGAAAAGTGACTGCGTTTACCTGAAACGAAGTCTCGCTTGTAGGAAGACACAGAGCCTGGCATTTAACTCCGTTTCTGAAGGGAAACACACAGCACAGTTCTCATCCACGAAACGCACTCTGCTTTAGAGCAAGAAGCACGCTCTTGCTTTCTAGAGTCTCTAATAAGGCGGGAAACGTGAGAGTGCTCAGAACAAAAGAACTGTGTTTCCTACACACACGGACCATATCTAGTTCAACTCTGCTTCTGAAACTGATACAAACCACAGGCCCTCTAACATCCAGTGCGTTTCAGTTAAGAGCGAGAAACGTGTGAGCTTCGTGTACAATATAGCTTCGTTTGAGCTGAAAAGTGACTGCGTTTACCTGAAACGAAGTCTCGCTTGTAGGAAGACACAGAGCCTGGCATTTAACTCCGTTTCTGAAGGGAAACACACAGCACAGTTCTCATCCATGAAACGCACTCTGCTTTAGAGCAAGAAGCACGCTCTTGCTTTCTAGAGTCTCTAATAAGGCGGGAAACGTGAGAGTGCTCAGAACAAAAGAACTGTGTTTCCTACACACACGGACCATATCTAGTTCAACTCTGCTTCTGAAACTGATCCAAACCACAGGCCCTCTAACATCCAGTGCGTTTCAGTTAAGAGCGAGAAACGTGTGAGCTTCGTGTACAATATAGCTTCGTTTGAGCTGAAAAGTGACTGCGTTTACCTGAAACGAAGTCTCGCTTGTAGGAAGACACAGAGCCTGGCATTTAACTCCGTTTCTGAAGGGAAACACACAGCACAGTTCTCATCCACGAAACACACTCTGCTTTAGAGCAAGAAGCATGCTCTTGCTTTCTAGAGTCTCTAATAAGGCGGGAAACGTGAGAGTGCTCAGAACAAAAGAACTGTGTTTCCTACACACACGGACCATATCTAGTTCAACTCTGCTTCTGAAACTGATAAAAACCACAGGCCCTCTAACATCCAGTGCGTTTCAGTTAAGAGCGAGAAACGTGTGAGCTTCGTGTACAATATAGCTTCGTTTGAGCTGAAAAGTGTCTGCGTTTACCTGAAACGAAGTCTCGCTTGTAGGAAGACACAGAGCCTGGCATTTAACTCCGTTTCTGAAGGGAAACACACAGCACAGTTCTCATCCATGAAACACACTCTGCTTTAGAGCAAGAAGCACGCTCTTGCTTTCTAGAGTCTCTAATAAGGCGGGAAACGTGAGAGTGCTCAGAACAAAAGAACTGTGTTTCCTACACACACGGACCATATCTAGTTCAACTCTGCTTCTGAAACTGATACAAACCACAGGCCCTCTAACATCCAGTGCGTTTCAGTTAAGAGCGAGAAACGTGGGAGCTTCGTGTACAATATAGCTTCGTTTGAGCTGAAAAGTGACTGCGTTTACCTGAAACGAAGTCTCGCTTGTAGGAAGACACAGAGCCTGGCATTTAACTCCGTTTCTGAAGGGAAACACACAGCACAGTTCTCATCCACGAAACACACTCTGCTTTAGAGCAAGAAGCACGCTCTTGCTTTCTAGAGTCTCTAATAAGGCGGGAAACGTGAGAGTGCTCAGAACAAAAGAACTGTGTTTCCTACACACACGGACCATATCTAGTTCAACTCTGCTTCTGAAACTGATACAAACCACAGGCCCTCTAACATCCAGTGCGTTTCAGTTAAGAGCGAGAAACGTGTGAGCTTCGTGTACAATATAGCTTCGTTTGAGCTGAAAAGTGTCTGCGTTTACCTGAAACGAAGTCTCGCTTGTAGGAAGACACAGAGCCTGGCATTTAACTCCGTTTCTGAAGGGAAACACACAGCACAGTTCTCATCCATGAAACGCACTCTGCTTTAGAGCAAGAAGCACGCTCTTGCTTTCTAGAGTCTCTAATAAGGCGGGAAACGTGAGAGTGCTCAGAACAAAAGAACTGTGTTTCCTACACACACGGACCATATCTAGTTCAACTCTGCTTCTGAAACTGATACAAACCACAGGCCCTCTAACATCCAGTGCGTTTCAGTTAAGAGCGAGAAACGTGTGAGCTTCGTGTACAATATAGCTTCGTTTGAGCTGAAAAGTGACTGCGTTTACCTGAAACGAAGTCTCGCTTGTAGGAGGACACAGAGCCTGGCATTTAACTCCGTTTCTGAAGGGAAACACACAGCACAGTTCTCATCCATGAAACGCACTCTGCTTTAGAGCAAGAAGCACGCTCTTGCTTTCTAGAGTCTCTAATAAGGCGGGAAACGTGAGAGTGCTCAGAACAAAAGAACTGTGTTTCCTACACACACGGACCATATCTAGTTCAACTCTGCTTCTGAAACTGATACAAACCACAGGCCCTCTAACATCCAGTGCGTTTCAGTTAAGAGCGAGAAACGTGGGAGCTTCGTGTACAATATAGCTTCGTTTGAGCTGAAAAGTGACTGCGTTTACCTGAAACGAAGTCTCGCTTGTAGGAAGACACAGAGCCTGGCATTTAACTCCGTTTCTGAAGGGAAACACACAGCACAGTTCTCATCCACGAAACACACTCTGCTTTAGAGCAAGAAGCACGCTCTTGCTTTCTAGAGTCTCTAATAAGGCGGGAAACGTGAGAGTGCTCAGAACAAAAGAACTGTGTTTCCTACACACACGGACCATATCTAGTTCAACTCTGCTTCTGAAACTGATACAAACCACAGGCCCTCTAACATCCAGTGCGTTTCAGTTAAGAGCGAGAAACGTGTGAGCTTCGTGTACAATATAGCTTCGTTTGAGCTGAAAAGTGTCTGCGTTTACCTGAAACGAAGTCTCGCTTGTAGGAAGACACAGAGCCTGGCATTTAACTCCGTTTCTGAAGGGAAACACACAGCACAGTTCTCATCCACGAAACACACTCTGCTTTAGAGCAAGAAGCACGCTCTTGCTTTCTAGAGTCTCTAATAAGGCGGGAAACGTGAGAGTGCTCAGAACAAAAGAACTGTGTTTCCTACACACACGGACCATATCTAGTTCAACTCTGCTTCTGAAACTGATACAAACCACAGGCCCTCTAACATCCAGTGCGTTTCAGTTAAGAGCGAGAAACGTGTGAGCTTCGTGTACAATATAGCTTCGTTTGAGCTGAAAAGTGACTGTGTTTACCTGAAACGAAGTCTCGCTTGTAGGAAGACACAGAGCCTGGCATTTAACTCCGTTTCTGAAGGGAAACACACAGCACAGTTCTCATCCATGAAACGCACTCTGCTTTAGAGCAAGAAGCACGCTCTTGCTTTCTAGAGTCTCTAATAAGGCGGGAAACGTGAGAGTGCTCAGAACAAAAGAACTGTGTTTCCTACACACACGGACCATATCTAGTTCAACTCTGCTTCTGAAACTGATACAAACCACAG
The DNA here is from genome assembly GCA_949786385.1 of Onychomys leucogaster. Classification (NCBI taxonomy): domain Eukaryota; kingdom Metazoa; phylum Chordata; class Mammalia; order Rodentia; family Cricetidae; genus Onychomys; species Onychomys leucogaster. The sequence goes on from CATKUP010000347.1 coordinate 70,123, forward strand.
GCCCTCTAACATCCAGTGCGTTTCAGTTAAGAGCGAGAAACGTGGGAGCTTCGTGTACAATATAGCTTCGTTTGAGCTGAAAAGTGACTGCGTTTACCTGAAACGAAGTCTCGCTTGTAGGAAGACACAGAGCCTAGCATTTAACTCCGTTTCTGAAGGGAAACACACAGCACAGTTCTCATCCACGAAACACACTCTGCTTTAGAGCAAGAAGCACGCTCTTGCTTTCTAGAGTCTCTAATAAGGCGGGAAACGTGAGAGTGCTCAGAACAAAAGAACTGTGTTTCCTACACACACGGACCATATCTAGTTCAACTCTGCTTCTGAAACTGATAAAAACCACAGGCCCTCTAACATCCAGTGCGTTTCAGTTAAGAGCGAGAAACGTGTGAGCTTCGTGTACAATATAGCTTCGTTTGAGCTGAAAAGTGTCTGCGTTTACCTGAAACGAAGTCTCGCTTGTAGGAAGACACAGAGCCTGGCATTTAACTCCGTTTCTGAAGGGAAACACACAGCACAGTTCTCATCCATGAAACACACTCTGCTTTAGAGCAAGAAGCACGCTCTTGCTTTCTAGAGTCTCTAATAAGGCGGGAAACGTGAGAGTGCTCAGAACAAAAGAACTGTGTTTCCTACACACACGGACCATATCTAGTTCAACTCTGCTTCTGAAACTGATACAAACCACAGGCCCTCTAACATCCAGTGCGTTTCAGTTAAGAGCGAGAAACGTGGGAGCTTCGTGTACAATATAGCTTCGTTTGAGCTGAAAAGTGACTGCGTTTACCTGAAACGAAGTCTCGCTTGTAGGAAGACACAGAGCCTGGCATTTAACTCCGTTTCTGAAGGGAAACACACAGCACAGTTCTCATCCACGAAACACACTCTGCTTTAGAGCAAGAAGCACGCTCTTGCTTTCTAGAGTCTCTAATAAGGCGGGAAACGTGAGAGTGCTCAGAACAAAAGAACTGTGTTTCCTACACACACGGACCATATCTAGTTCAACTCTGCTTCTGAAACTGATACAAACCACAGGCCCTCTAACATCCAGTGCGTTTCAGTTAAGAGCGAGAAACGTGTGAGCTTCGTGTACAATATAGCTTCGTTTGAGCTGAAAAGTGTCTGCGTTTACCTGAAACGAAGTCTCGCTTGTAGGAAGACACAGAGCCTGGCATTTAACTCCGTTTCTGAAGGGAAACACACAGCACAGTTCTCATCCATGAAACACACTCTGCTTTAGAGCAAGAAGCACGCTCTTGCTTTCTAGAGTCTCTAATAAGGCGGGAAACGTGAGAGTGCTCAGAACATAAGAACTGTGTTTCCTACACACACGGACCATATCTAGTTCAACTCTGCTTCTGAAACTGATACAAACCACAGGCCCTCTAACATCCAGTGCGTTTCAGTTAAGAGCGAGAAACGTGTGAGCTTCGTGTACAATATAGCTTCGTTTGAGCTGAAAAGTGACTGCGTTTACCTGAAACGAAGTCTCGCTTGTAGGAAGACACAGAGCCTGGCATTTAACTCCGTTTCTGAAGGGAAACACACAGCACAGTTCTCATCCATGAAACGCACTCTGCTTTAGAGCAAGAAGCACGCTCTTGCTTTCTAGAGTCTCTAATAAGGCGGGAAACGTGAGAGTGCTCAGAACAAAAGAACTGTGTTTCCTACACACACGGACCATATCTAGTTCAACTCTGCTTCTGAAACTGATACAAACCACAGGCCCTCTAACATCCAGTGCGTTTCAGTTAAGAGCGAGAAACGTGGGAGCTTCGTGTACAATATAGCTTCGTTTGAGCTGAAAAGTGACTGCGTTTACCTGAAACGAAGTCTCGCTTGTAGGAAGACACAGAGCCTGGCATTTAACTCCGTTTCTGAAGGGAAACACACAGCACAGTTCTCATCCACGAAACACACTCTGCTTTAGAGCAAGAAGCACGCTCTTGCTTTCTAGAGTCTCTAATAAGGCGGGAAACGTGAGAGTGCTCAGAACAAAAGAACTGTGTTTCCTACACACACGGACCATATCTAGTTCAACTCTGCTTCTGAAACTGATACAAACCACAGGCCCTCTAACATCCAGTGCGTTTCAGTTAAGAGCGAGAAACGTGTGAGCTTCGTGTACAATATAGCTTCGTTTGAGCTGAAAAGTGTCTGCGTTTACCTGAAACGAAGTCTCGCTTGTAGGAAGACACAGAGCCTGGCATTTAACTCCGTTTCTGAAGGGAAACACACAGCACAGTTCTCATCCACGAAACACACTCTGCTTTAGAGCAAGAAGCACGCTCTTGCTTTCTAGAGTCTCTAATAAGGCGGGAAACGTGAGAGTGCTCAGAACAAAAGAACTGTGTTTCCTACACACACGGACCATATCTAGTTCAACTCTGCTTCTGAAACTGATACAAACCACAGGCCCTCTAACATCCAGTGCGTTTCAGTTAAGAGCGAGAAACGTGGGAGCTTCGTGTACAATATAGCTTCGTTTGAGCTGAAAAGTGACTGCGTTTACCTGAAACGAAGTCTCGCTTGTAGGAAGACACAGAGCCTGGCATTTAACTCCGTTTCTGAAGGGAAACACACAGCACAGTTCTCATCCACGAAACACACTCTGCTTTAGAGCAAGAAGCACGCTCTTGCTTTCTAGAGTCTCTAATAAGGCGGGAAACGTGAGAGTGCTCAGAACAAAAGAACTGTGTTTCCTACACACACGGACCATATCTAGTTCAACTCTGCTTCTGAAACTGATACAAACCACAGGCCCTCTAACATCCAGTGCGTTTCAGTTAAGAGCGAGAAACGTGTGAGCTTCGTGTACAATATAGCTTCGTTTGAGCTGAAAAGTGTCTGCGTTTACCTGAAACGAAGTCTCGCTTGTAGGAAGACACAGAGCCTGGCATTTAACTCCGTTTCTGAAGGGAAACACACAGCACAGTTCTCATCCATGAAACACACTCTGCTTTAGAGCAAGAAGCACGCTCTTGCTTTCTAGAGTCTCTAATAAGGCGGGAAACGTGAGAGTGCTCAGAACAAAAGAACTGTGTTTCCTACACACACGGACCATATCTAGTTCAACTCTGCTTCTGAAACTGATACAAACCACAGGCCCTCTAACATCCAGTGCGTTTCAGTTAAGAGCGAGAAACGTGTGAGCTTCGTGTACAATATAGCTTCGTTTGAGCTGAAAAGTGACTGCGTTTACCTGAAACGAAGTCTCGCTTGTAGGAAGACACAGAGCCTGGCATTTAACTCCGTTTCTGAAGGGAAACACACAGCACAGTTCTCATCCATGAAACGCACTCTGCTTTAGAGCAAGAAGCACGCTCTTGCTTTCTAGAGTCTCTAATAAGGCGGGAAACGTGAGAGTGCTCAGAACAAAAGAACTGTGTTTCCTACACACACGGACCATATCTAGTTCAACTCTGCTTCTGAAACTGATACAAACCACAGGCCCTCTAACATCCAGTGCGTTTCAGTTAAGAGCGAGAAACGTGTGAGCTTCGTGTACAATATAGCTTCGTTTGAGCTGAAAAGTGACTGCGTTTACCTGAAACGAAGTCTCGCTTGTAGGAAGACACAGAGCCTGGCATTGAACTCCGTTTCTGAAGGGAAACACACAGCACAGTTCTCATCCACGAAACGCACTCTGCTTTAGAGCAAGAAGCACGCTCTTGCTTTCTAGAGTCTCTAATAAGGCGGGAAACGTGAGAGTGCTCAGAACAAAAGAACTGTGTTTCCTACACACACGGACCATATCTAGTTCAACTCTGCTTCTGAAACTGATACAAACCACAGGCCCTCTAACATCCAGTGCGTTTCAGTTAAGAGCGAGAAACGTGTGAGCTTCGTGTACAATATAGCTTCGTTTGAGCTGAAAAGTGACTGCGTTTACCTGAAACGAAGTCTCGCTTGTAGGAAGACACAGAGCCTGGCATTGAACTCCGTTTCTGAAGGGAAACACACAGCACAGTTCTCATCCACGAAACGCACTCTGCTTTAGAGCAAGAAGCACGCTCTTGCTTTCTAGAGTCTCTAATAAGGCGGGAAACGTGAGAGTGCTCAGAACAAAAGAACTGTGTTTCCTACACACACGGACCATATCTAGTTCAACTCTGCTTCTGAAACTGATACAAACCACAGGCCCTCTAACATCCAGTGCGTTTCAGTTAAGAGCGAGAAACGTGTGAGCTTCGTGTACAATATAGCTTCGTTTGAGCTGAAAAGTGACTGCGTTTACCTGAAACGAAGTCTCGCTTGTAGGAAGACACAGAGCCTGGCATTTAACTCCGTTTCTGAAGGGAAACACACAGCACAGTTCTCATCCACGAAACACCCTCTGCTTTAGAGCAAGAAGCACGCTCTTGCTTTCTAGAGTCTCTAATAAGGCGGGAAACGTGAGAGTGCTCAGAACAAAAGAACTGTGTTTCCTACACACACGGACCATATCTAGTTCAACTCTGCTTCTGAAACTGATACAAACCACAGGCCCTCTAACATCCAGTGCGTTTCAGTTAAGAGCGAGAAACGTGTGAGCTTCGTGTACAATATAGCTTCGTTTGAGCTGAAAAGTGACTGCGTTTACCTGAAACGAAGTCTCGCTTGTAGGAAGACACAGAGCCTGGCATTGAACTCCGTTTCTGAAGGGAAACACACAGCACAGTTCTCATCCACGAAACGCACTCTGCTTTAGAGCAAGAAGCACGCTCTTGCTTTCTAGAGTCTCTAATAAGGCGGGAAACGTGAGAGTGCTCAGAACAAAAGAACTGTGTTTCCTACACACACGGACCATATCTAGTTCAACTCTGCTTCTGAAACTGATACAAACCACAGGCCCTCTAACATCCAGTGCGTTTCAGTTAAGAGCGAGAAACGTGTGAGCTTCGTGTACAATATAGCTTCGTTTGAGCTGAAAAGTGACTGCGTTTACCTGAAACGAAGTCTCGCTTGTAGGAAGACACAGAGCCTGGCATTGAACTCCGTTTCTGAAGGGAAACACACAGCACAGTTCTCATCCACGAAACGCACTCTGCTTTAGAGCAAGAAGCACGCTCTTGCTTTCTAGAGTCTCTAATAAGGCGGGAAACGTGAGAGTGCTCAGAACAAAAGAACTGTGTTTCCTACACACACGGACCATATCTAGTTCAACTCTGCTTCTGAAACTGATACAAACCACAGGCCCTCTAACATCCAGTGCGTTTCAGTTAAGAGCGAGAAACGTGTGAGCTTCGTGTACAATATAGCTTCGTTTGAGCTGAAAAGTGACTGCGTTTACCTGAAACGAAGTCTCGCTTGTAGGAAGACACAGAGCCTGGCATTTAACTCCGTTTCTGAAGGGAAACACACAGCACAGTTCTCATCCACGAAACACACTCTGCTTTAGAGCAAGAAGCACGCTCTTGCTTTCTAGAGTCTCTAATAAGGCGGGAAACGTGAGAGTGCTCAGAACAAAAGAACTGTGTTTCCTACACACACGGACCATATCTAGTTCAACTCTGCTTCTGAAACTGATACAAACCACAGGCCCTCTAACATCCAGTGCGTTTCAGTTAAGAGCGAGAAACGTGTGAGCTTCGTGTACAATATAGCTTCGTTTGAGCTGAAAAGTGACTGCGTTTACCTGAAACGAAGTCTCGCTTGTAGGAAGACACAGAGCCTGGCATTTAACTCCGTTTCTGAAGGGAAACACACAGCACAGTTCTCATCCATGAAACGCACTCTGCTTTAGAGCAAGAAGCACGCTCTTGCTTTCTAGAGTCTCTAATAAGGCGGGAAACGTGAGAGTGCTCAGAACAAAAGAACTGTGTTTCCTACACACACGGACCATATCTAGTTCAACTCTGCTTCTGAAACTGATACAAACCACAGGCCCTCTAACATCCAGTGCGTTTCAGTTAAGAGCGAGAAACGTGTGAGCTTCGTGTACAATATAGCTTCGTTTGAGCTGAAAAGTGACTGCGTTTACCTGAAACGAAGTCTCGCTTGTAGGAAGACACAGAGCCTGGCATTTAACTCCGTTTCTGAAGGGAAACACACAGCACAGTTCTCATCCATGAAACGCACTCTGCTTTAGAGCAAGAAGCACGCTCTTGCTTTCTAGAGTCTCTAATAAGGCGGGAAACGTGAGAGTGCTCAGAACAAAAGAACTGTGTTTCCTACACACACGGACCATATCTAGTTCAACTCTGCTTCTGAAACTGATACAAACCACAGGCCCTCTAACATCCAGTGCGTTTCAGTTAAGAGCGAGAAACGTGTGAGCTTCGTGTACAATATAGCTTCGTTTGAGCTGAAAAGTGACTGCGTTTACCTGAAACGAAGTCTCGCTTGTAGGAAGACACAGAGCCTGGCATTGAACTCCGTTTCTGAAGGGAAACACACAGCACAGTTCTCATCCACGAAACACACTCTGCTTTAGAGCAAGAAGCATGCTCTTGCTTTCTAGAGTCTCTAATAAGGCGGGAAACGTGAGAGTGCTCAGAACAAAAGAACTGTGTTTCCTACACACACGGACCATATCTAGTTCAACTCTGCTTCTGAAACTGATACAAACCACAGGCCCTCTAACATCCAGTGCGTTTCAGTTAAGAGCGAGAAACGTGTGAGCTTCGTGTACAATATAGCTTCGTTTGAGCTGAAAAGTGACTGCGTTTACCTGAAACGAAGTCTCGCTTGTAGGAAGACACAGAGCCTGGCATTTAACTCCATTTCTGAAGGGAAACACACAGCACAGTTCTCATCCACGAAACGCACTCTGCTTTAGAGCAAGAAGCACGCTCTTGCTTTCTAGAGTCTCTAATAAGGCGGGAAACGTGAGAGTGCTCAGAACAAAAGAACTGTGTTTCCTACACACACGGACCATATCTAGTTCAACTCTGCTTCTGAAACTGATACAAACCACAGGCTCTCTAACATCCAGTGCGTTTCAGTTAAGAGCGAGAAACGTGTGAGCTTCGTGTACAATATAGCTTCGTTTGAGCTGAAAAGTGACTGCGTTTACCTGAAACGAAGTCTCGCTTGTAGGAAGACACAGAGCCTGGCATTTAACTCCGTTTCTGAAGGGAAACACACAGCACAGTTCTCATCCACGAAACACACTCTGCTTTAGAGCAAGAAGCACGCTCTTGCTTTCTAGAGTCTCTAATAAGGCGGGAAACGTGAGAGTGCTCAGAACAAAAGAACTGTGTTTCCTACACACACGGACCATATCTAGTTCAACTCTGCTTCTGAAACTGATACAAACCACAGGCCCTCTAACATCCAGTGCGTTTCAGTTAAGAGCGAGAAACGTGTGAGCTTCGTGTACAATATAGCTTCGTTTGAGCTGAAAAGTGTCTGCGTTTACCTGAAACGAAGTCTCGCTTGTAGGAAGACACAGAGCCTGGCATTTAACTCCGTTTCTGAAGGGAAACACACAGCACAGTTCTCATCCATGAAACACACTCTGCTTTAGAGCAAGAAGCACGCTCTTGCTTTCTAGAGTCTCTAATAAGGCGGGAAACGTGAGAGTGCTCAGAACAAAAGAACTGTGTTTCCTACACACACGGACCATATCTAGTTCAACTCTGCTTCTGAAACTGATACAAACCACAGGCCCTCTAACATCCAGTGCGTTTCAGTTAAGAGCGAGAAACGTGTGAGCTTCGTGTACAATATAGCTTCGTTTGAGCTGAAAAGTGACTGCGTTTACCTGAAACGAAGTCTCGCTTGTAGGAAGACACAGAGCCTGGCATTTAACTCCGTTTCTGAAGGGAAACACACAGCACAGTTCTCATCCATGAAACGCACTCTGCTTTAGAGCAAGAAGCACGCTCTTGCTTTCTAGAGTCTCTAATAAGGCGGGAAACGTGAGAGTGCTCAGAACAAAAGAACTGTGTTTCCTACACACACGGACCATATCTAGTTCAACTCTGCTTCTGAAACTGATACAAACCACAGGCCCACTAACATCCAGTGCGTTTCAGTTAAGAGCGAGAAACGTGTGAGCTTCGTGTACAATATAGCTTCGTTTGAGCTGAAAAGTGACTGCGTTTACCTGAAACGAAGTCTCGCTTGTAGGAAGACACAGAGCCTGGCATTTAACTCCGTTTCTGAAGGGAAACACACAGCACAGTTCTCATCCATGAAACGCACTCTGCTTTAGAGCAAGAATCACGCTCTTGCTTTCTAGAGTCTCTAATAAGGCGGGAAACGTGAGAGTGCTCAGAACAAAAGAACTGTGTTTCCTACACACACGGACCATATCTAGTTCAACTCTGCTTCTGAAACTGATACAAACCACAGGCCCTCTAACATCCAGTGCGTTTCAGTTAAGAGTGAGAAACGTGTGAGCTTCGTGTACAATATAGCTTCGTTTGAGCTGAAAAGTGACTGCGTTTACCTGAAACGAAGTCTCGCTTGTAGGAAGACACAGAGCCTGGCATTTAACTCCGTTTCTGAAGGGAAACACACAGCACAGTTCTCATCCACGAAACACACTCTGCTTTAGAGCAAGAAGCACGCTCTTGCTTTCTAGAGTCTCTAATAAGGCGGGAAACGTGAGAGTGCTCAGAACAAAAGAACTGTGTTTCCTACAACCACGGACCATATCTAGTTCAACTCTGCTTCTGAAACTGATACAAACCACAGGCCCTCTAACATCCAGTGCGTTTCAGTTAAGAGCGAGAAACGTGTGAGCTTCGTGTACAATATAGCTTCGTTTGAGCTGAAAAGTGACTGCGTTTACCTGAAACGAAGTCTCGCTTGTAGGAAGACACAGAGCCTGGCATTTAACTCCGTTTCTGAAGGGAAACACACAGCACAGTTCTCATCCATGAAACGCACTCTGCTTTAGAGCAAGAAGCACGCTCTTGCTTTCTAGAGTCTCTAATAAGGCGGGAAACGTGAGAGTGCTCAGAACAAAAGAACTGTGTTTCCTACACACACGGACCATATCTAGTTCAACTCTGCTTCTGAAACTGATACAAACCACAGGCCCTCTAACATCCAGTGCGTTTCAGTTAAGAGCGAGAAACGTGTGAGCTTCGTGTACAATATAGCTTCGTTTGAGCTGAAAAGTGACTGCGTTTACCTGAAACGAAGTCTCGCTTGTAGGAAGACACAGAGCCTGGCATTTAACTCCGTTTCTGAAGGGAAACACACAGCACAGTTCTCATCCACGAAACACCCTCTGCTTTAGAGCAAGAAGCACGCTCTTGCTTTCTAGAGTCTCTAATAAGGCGGGAAACGTGAGAGTGCTCAGAACAAAAGAACTGTGTTTCCTACACACACGGACCATATCTAGTTCAACTCTGCTTCTGAAACTGATACAAACCACAGGCCCTCTAACATCCAGTGCGTTTCAGTTAAGAGCGAGAAACGTGTGAGCTTCGTGTACAATATAGCTTCGTTTGAGCTGAAAAGTGACTGCGTTTACCTGAAACGAAGTCTCGCTTGTAGGAAGACACAGAGCCTGGCATTGAACTCCGTTTCTGAAGGGAAACACACAGCACAGTTCTCATCCACGAAACGCACTCTGCTTTAGAGCAAGAAGCACGCTCTTGCTTTCTAGAGTCTCTAATAAGGCGGGAAACGTGAGAGTGCTCAGAACAAAAGAACTGTGTTTCCTACACACACGGACCATATCTAGTTCAACTCTGCTTCTGAAACTGATACAAACCACAGGCCCTCTAACATCCAGTGCGTTTCAGTTAAGAGCGAGAAACGTGTGAGCTTCGTGTACAATATAGCTTCGTTTGAGCTGAAAAGTGACTGCGTTTACCTGAAACGAAGTCTCGCTTGTAGGAAGACACAGAGCCTGGCATTTAACTCCGTTTCTGAAGGGAAACACACAGCACAGTTCTCATCCATGAAACGCACTCTGCTTTAGAGCAAGAAGCACGCTCTTGCTTTCTAGAGTCTCTAATAAGGCGGGAAACGTGAGAGTGCTCAGAACAAAAGAACTGTGTTTCCTACACACACGGACCATATCTAGTTCAACTCTGCTTCTGAAACTGATCCAAACCACAGGCCCTCTAACATCCAGTGCGTTTCAGTTAAGAGCGAGAAACGTGTGAGCTTCGTGTACAATATAGCTTCGTTTGAGCTGAAAAGTGACTGCGTTTACCTGAAACGAAGTCTCGCTTGTAGGAAGACACAGAGCCTGGCATTTAACTCCGTTTCTGAAGGGAAACACACAGCACAGTTCTCATCCACGAAACACACTCTGCTTTAGAGCAAGAAGCATGCTCTTGCTTTCTAGAGTCTCTAATAAGGCGGGAAACGTGAGAGTGCTCAGAACAAAAGAACTGTGTTTCCTACACACACGGACCATATCTAGTTCAACTCTGCTTCTGAAACTGATACAAACCACAGGCCCTCTAACATCCAGTGCGTTTCAGTTAAGAGCGAGAAACGTGTGAGCTTCGTGTACAATATAGCTTCGTTTGAGCTGAAAAGTGACTGCGTTTACCTGAAACGAAGTCTCGCTTGTAGGAAGACACAGAGCCTGGCATTTAACTCCATTTCTGAAGGGAAACACACAGCACAGTTCTCATCCACGAAACGCACTCTGCTTTAGAGCAAGAAGCACGCTCTTGCTTTCTAGAGTCTCTAATAAGGCGGGAAACGTGAGAGTGCTCAGAACAAAAGAACTGTGTTTCCTACACACACGGACCATATCTAGTTCAACTCTGCTTCTGAAACTGATACAAACCACAGGCTCTCTAACATCCAGTGCGTTTCAGTTAAGAGCGAGAAACGTGTGAGCTTCGTGTACAATATAGCTTCGTTTGAGCTGAAAAGTGACTGCGTTTACCTGAAACGAAGTCTCGCTTGTAGGAAGACACAGAGCCTGGCATTTAACTCCGTTTCTGAAGGGAAACACACAGCACAGTTCTCATCCACGAAACACACTCTGCTTTAGAGCAAGAAGCACGCTCTTGCTTTCTAGAGTCTCTAATAAGGCGGGAAACGTGAGAGTGCTCAGAACAAAAGAACTGTGTTTCCTACACACACGGACCATATCTAGTTCAACTCTGCTTCTGAAACTGATACAAACCACAGGCCCTCTAACATCCAGTGCGTTTCAGTTAAGAGCGAGAAACGTGTGAGCTTCGTGTACAATATAGCTTCGTTTGAGCTGAAAAGTGACTGCGTTTACCTGAAACGAAGTCTCGCTTGTAGGAAGACACAGAGCCTGGCATTTAACTCCGTTTCTGAAGGGAAACACACAGCACAGTTCTCATCCATGAAACGCACTCTGCTTTAGAGCAAGAAGCACGCTCTTGCTTTCTAGAGTCTCTAATAAGGCGGGAAACGTGAGAGTGCTCAGAACAAAAGAACTGTGTTTCCTACACACACGGACCATATCTAGTTCAACTCTGCTTCTGAAACTGATACAAACCACAGGCCCTCTACCATCCAGTGCGTTTCAGTTAAGAGCGAGAAATGTGTGAGCTTCGTGTACAATATAGCTTCGTTTGAGCTGAAAAGTGACTGCGTTTACCTGAAACGAAGTCTCGCTTGTAGGAAGACACAGAGCCTGGCATTTAACTCCGTTTCTGAAGGGAAACACACAGCACAGTTCTCATCCATGAAACGCACTCTGCTTTAGAGCAAGAAGCACGCTCTTGCTTTCTAGAGTCTCTAATAAGGCGGGAAACGTGAGAGTGCTCAGAACAAAAGAACTGTGTTTCCTACACACACGGACCATATCTAGTTCAACTCTGCTTCTGAAACTGATCCAAACCACAGGCCCTCTAACATCCAGTGCGTTTCAGTTAAGAGCGAGAAACGTGTGAGCTTCGTGTACAATATAGCTTCGTTTGAGCTGAAAAGTGACTGCGTTTACCTGAAACGAAGTCTCGCTTGTAGGAAGACACAGAGCCTGGCATTTAACTCCGTTTCTGAAGGGAAACACACAGCACAGTTCTCATCCACGAAACACACTCTGCTTTAGAGCAAGAAGCATGCTCTTGCTTTCTAGAGTCTCTAATAAGGCGGGAAACGTGAGAGTGCTCAGAACAAAAGAACTGTGTTTCCTACACACACGGACCATATCTAGTTCAACTCTGCTTCTGAAACTGATACAAACCACAGGCCCTCTAACATCCAGTGCGTTTCAGTTAAGAGCGAGAAACGTGTGAGCTTCGTGTACAATATAGCTTCGTTTGAGCTGAAAAGTGACTGCGTTTACCTGAAACGAAGTCTCGCTTGTAGGAAGACACAGAGCCTGGCATTTAACTCCATTTCTGAAGGGAAACACACAGCACAGTTCTCATCCACGAAACGCACTCTGCTTTAGAGCAAGAAGCACGCTCTTGCTTTCTAGAGTCTCTAATAAGGCGGGAAACGTGAGAGTGCTCAGAACAAAAGAACTGTGTTTCCTACACACACGGACCATATCTAGTTCAACTCTGCTTCTGAAACTGATACAAACCACAGGCTCTCTAACATCCAGTGCGTTTCAGTTAAGAGCGAGAAACGTGTGAGCTTCGTGTACAATATAGCTTCGTTTGAGCTGAAAAGTGACTGCGTTTACCTGAAACGAAGTCTCGCTTGTAGGAAGACACAGAGCCTGGCATTTAACTCCGTTTCTGAAGGGAAACACACAGCACAGTTCTCATCCACGAAACACACTCTGCTTTAGAGCAAGAAGCACGCTCTTGCTTTCTAGAGTCTCTAATAAGGCGGGAAACGTGAGAGTGCTCAGAACAAAAGAACTGTGTTTCCTACACACACGGACCATATCTAGTTCAACTCTGCTTCTGAAACTGATACAAACCACAGGCCCTCTAACATCCAGTGCGTTTCAGTTAAGAGCGAGAAACGTGTGAGCTTCGTGTACAATATAGCTTCGTTTGAGCTGAAAAGTGACTGCGTTTACCTGAAACGAAGTCTCGCTTGTAGGAAGACACAGAGCCTGGCATTGAACTCCGTTTCTGAAGGGAAACACACAGCACAGTTCTCATCCACGAAACGCACTCTGCTTTAGAGCAAGAAGCACGCTCTTGCTTTCTAGAGTCTCTAATAAGGCGGGAAACGTGAGAGTGCTCAGAACAAAAGAACTGTGTTTCCTACACACACGGACCATATCTAGTTCAACTCTGCTTCAGAAACTGATACAAACCACAGGCCCTCTAACATCCAGTGCGTTTCAGTTAAGAGCGAGAAACGTGTGAGCTTCGTGTACAATATAGCTTCGTTTGAGCTGAAAAGTGACTGCGTTTACCTGAAACGAAGTCTCGCTTGTAGGAAGACACAGAGCCTGGCATTTAACTCCGTTTCTGAAGGGAAACACACAGCACAGTTCTCATCCATGAAACGCACTCTGCTTTAGAGCAAGAAGCACGCTCTTGCTTTCTAGAGTCTCTAATAAGGCGGGAAACGTGAGAGTGCTCAGAACAAAAGAACTGTGTTTCCTACACACACGGACCATATCTAGTTCAACTCTGCTTCTGAAACTGATCCAAACCACAGGCCCTCTAACATCCAGTGCGTTTCAGTTAAGAGCGAGAAACGTGTGAGCTTCGTGTACAATATAGCTTCGTTTGAGCTGAAAAGTGACTGCGTTTACCTGAAACGAAGTCTCGCTTGTAGGAAGACACAGAGCCTGGCATTTAACTCCGTTTCTGAAGGGAAACACACAGCACAGTTCTCATCCACGAAACACACTCTGCTTTAGAGCAAGAAGCATGCTCTTGCTTTCTAGAGTCTCTAATAAGGCGGGAAACGTGAGAGTGCTCAGAACAAAAGAACTGTGTTTCCTACACACACGGACCATATCTAGTTCAACTCTGCTTCTGAAACTGATACAAACCACAGGCCCTCTAACATCCAGTGCGTTTCAGTTAAGAGCGAGAAACGTGTGAGCTTCGTGTACAATATAGCTTCGTTTGAGCTGAAAAGTGACTGCGTTTACCTGAAACGAAGTCTCGCTTGTAGGAAGACACAGAGCCTGGCATTTAACTCCATTTCTGAAGGGAAACACACAGCACAGTTCTCATCCACGAAACGCACTCTGCTTTAGAGCAAGAAGCACGCTCTTGCTTTCTAGAGTCTCTAATAAGGCGGGAAACGTGAGAGTGCTCAGAACAAAAGAACTGTGTTTCCTACACACACGGACCATATCTAGTTCAACTCTGCTTCTGAAACTGATACAAACCACAGGCTCTCTAACATCCAGTGCGTTTCAGTTAAGAGCGAGAAACGTGTGAGCTTCGTGTACAATATAGCTTCGTTTGAGCTGAAAAGTGACTGCGTTTACCTGAAACGAAGTCTCGCTTGTAGGAAGACACAGAGCCTGGCATTTAACTCCGTTTCTGAAGGGAAACACACAGCACAGTTCTCATCCACGAAACACACTCTGCTTTAGAGCAAGAAGCACGCTCTTGCTTTCTAGAGTCTCTAATAAGGCGGGAAACGTGAGAGTGCTCAGAACAAAAGAACTGTGTTTCCTACACACACGGACCATATCTAGTTCAACTCTGCTTCTGAAACTGATACAAACCACAGGCCCTCTAACATCCAGTGCGTTTCAGTTAAGAGCGAGAAACGTGTGAGCTTCGTGTACAATATAGCTTCGTTTGAGCTGAAAAGTGACTGCGTTTACCTGAAACGAAGTCTCGCTTGTAGGAAGACACAGAGCCTGGCATTTAACTCCGTTTCTGAAGGGAAACACACAGCACAGTTCTCATCCACGAAACGCACTCTGCTTTAGAGCAAGAAGCACGCTCTTGCTTTCTAGAGTCTCTAATAAGGCGGGAAACGTGAGAGTGCTCAGAACAAAAGAACTGTGTTTCCTACACACACGGACCATATCTAGTTCAACTCTGCTTCTGAAACTGATACAAACCACAGGCCCTCTAACATCCAGTGCGTTTCAGTTAAGAGCGAGAAACGTGTGAGCTTCGTGTACAATATAGCTTCGTTTGAGCTGAAAAGTGACTGCGTTTACCTGAAACGAAGTCTCGCTTGTAGGAAGACACAGAGCCTGGCATTGAACTCCGTTTCTGAAGGGAAACACACAGCACAGTTCTCATCCACGAAACGCACTCTGCTTTAGAGCAAGAAGCACGCTCTTGCTTTCTAGAGTCTCTAATAAGGCGGGAAACGTGAGAGTGCTCAGAACAAAAGAACTGTGTTTCCTACACACACGGACCATATCTAGTTCAACTCTGCTTCTGAAACTGATACAAACCACAGGCCCTCTAACATCCAGTGCGTTTCAGTTAAGAGCGAGAAACGTGTGAGCTTCGTGTACAATATAGCTTCGTTTGAGCTGAAAAGTGACTGCGTTTACCTGAAACGAAGTCTCGCTTGTAGGAAGACACAGAGCCTGGCATTTAACTCCGTTTCTGAAGGGAAACACACAGCACAGTTCTCATCCATGAAACGCACTCTGCTTTAGAGCAAGAAGCACGCTCTTGCTTTCTAGAGTCTCTAATAAGGCGGGAAACGTGAGAGTGCTCAGAACAAAAGAACTGTGTTTCCTACACACACGGACCATATCTAGTTCAACTCTGCTTCTGAAACTGATACAAACCACAGGCCCTCTAACATCCAGTGCGTTTCAGTTAAGAGCGAGAAACGTGTGAGCTTCGTGTACAATATAGCTTCGTTTGAGCTGAAAAGTGACTGCGTTTACCTGAAACGAAGTCTCGCTTGTAGGAAGACACAGAGCCTGGCATTTAACTCCGTTTCTGAAGGGAAACACACAGCACAGTTCTCATCCACGAAACACACTCTGCTTTAGAGCAAGAAGCATGCTCTTGCTTTCTAGAGTCTCTAATAAGGCGGGAAACGTGAGAGTGCTCAGAACAAAAGAACTGTGTTTCCTACACACACGGACCATATCTAGTTCAACTCTGCTTCTGAAACTGATACAAACCACAGGCCCTCTAACATCCAGTGCGTTTCAGTTAAGAGCGAGAAACGTGTGAGCTTCGTGTACAATATAGCTTCGTTTGAGCTGAAAAGTGACTGCGTTTACCTGAAACGAAGTCTCGCTTGTAGGAAGACACAGAGCCTGGCATTTAACTCCGTTTCTGAAGGGAAACACACAGCACAGTTCTCATCCATGAAACGCACTCTGCTTTAGAGCAAGAAGCACGCTCTTGCTTTCTAGAGTCTCTAATAAGGCGGGAAACGTGAGAGTGCTCAGAACAAAAGAACTGTGTTTCCTACACACACGGACCATATCTAGTTCAACTCTGCTTCTGAAACTGATACAAACCACAGGCCCTCTAACATCCAGTGCGTTTCAGTTAAGAGCGAGAAACGTGTGAGCTTCGTGTACAATATAGCTTCGTTTGAGCTGAAAAGTGACTGCGTTTACCTGAAACGAAGTCTCGCTTGTAGGAAGACACAGAGCCTGGCATTTAACTCCGTTTCTGAAGGGAAACACACAGCACAGTTCTCATCCACGAAACACACTCTGCTTTAGAGCAAGAAGCACGCTCTTGCTTTCTAGAGTCTCTAATAAGGCGGGAAACGTGAGAGTGCTCAGAACAAAAGAACTGTGTTTCCTACACACACGGACCATATCTAGTTCAACTCTGCTTCTGAAACTGATACAAACCACAGGCCCTCTAACATCCAGTGCGTTTCAGTTAAGAGCGAGAAACGTGTGAGCTTCGTGTACAATATAGCTTCGTTTGAGCTGAAAAGTGACTGCGTTTACCTGAAACGAAGTCTCGCTTGTAGGAAGACACAGAGCCTGGCATTTAACTCCGTTTCTGAAGGGAAACACACAGCACAGTTCTCATCCACGAAACGCACTCTGCTTTAGAGCAAGAAGCACGCTCTTGCTTTCTAGAGTCTCTAATAAGGCGGGAAACGTGAGAGTGCTCAGAACAAAAGAACTGTGTTTCCTACACACACGGACCATATCTAGTTCAACTCTGCTTCTGAAACTGATACAAACCACAGGCCCTCTAACATCCAGTGCGTTTCAGTTAAGAGCGAGAAACGTGTGAGCTTCGTGTACAATATAGCTTCGTTTGAGCTGAAAAGTGACTGCGTTTACCTGAAACGAAGTCTCGCTTGTAGGAAGACACAGAGCCTGGCATTTAACTCCGTTTCTGAAGGGAAACACACAGCACAGTTCTCATCCATGAAACGCACTCTGCTTTAGAGCAAGAAGCACGCTCTTGCTTTCTAGAGTCTCTAATAAGGCGGGAAACGTGAGAGTGCTCAGAACAAAAGAACTGTGTTTCCTACACACACGGACCATATCTAGTTCAACTCTGCTTCTGAAACTGATACAAACCACAGGCCCTCTAACATCCAGTGCGTTTCAGTTAAGAGCGAGAAACGTGTGAGCTTCGTGTACAATATAGCTTCGTTTGAGCTGAAAAGTGACTGCGTTTACCTGAAACGAAGTCTCGCTTGTAGGAAGACACAGAGCCTGGCATTTAACTCCGTTTCTGAAGGGAAACACACAGCACAGTTCTCATCCACGAAACACACTCTGCTTTAGAGCAAGAAGCATGCTCTTGCTTTCTAGAGTCTCTAATAAGGCGGGAAACGTGAGAGTGCTCAGAACAAAAGAACTGTGTTTCCTACACACACGGACCATATCTAGTTCAACTCTGCTTCTGAAACTGATACAAACCACAGGCCCTCTAACATCCAGTGCGTTTCAGTTAAGAGCGAGAAACCTGTGAGCTTCGTGTACAATATAGCTTCGTTTGAGCTGAAAAGTGACTGCGTTTACCTGAAACGAAGTCTCGCTTGTAGGAAGACACAGAGCCTGGCATTTAACTCCATTTCTGAAGGGAAACACACAGCACAGTTCTCATCCACGAAACGCACTCTGCTTTAGAGCAAGAAGCACGCTCTTGCTTTTAGAGTCTCTAATAAGGCGGGAAACGTGAGAGTGCTCAGAACAAAAGAACTGTGTTTCCTACACACACGGACCATATCTAGTTCAACTCTGCTTCTGAAACTGATACAAACCACAGGCTCTCTAACATCCAGTGCGTTTCAGTTAAGAGCGAGAAACGTGTGAGCTTCGTGTACAATATAGCTTCGTTTGAGCTGAAAAGTGACTGCGTTTACCTGAAACGAAGTCTCGCTTGTAGGAAGACACAGAGCCTGGCATTTAACTCCGTTTCTGAAGGGAAACACACAGCACAGTTCTCATCCACGAAACGCACTCTGCTTTAGAGCAAGAAGCACGCTCTTGCTTTCTAGAGTCTCTAATAAGGCGGGAAACGTGAGAGTGCTCAGAACAAAAGAACTGTGTTTCCTACACACACGGACCATATCTAGTTCAACTCTGCTTCTGAAACTGATACAAACCACAGGCCCTCTAACATCCAGTGCGTTTCAGTTAAGAGCGAGAAACGTGTGAGCTTCGTGTACAATATAGCTTCGTTTGAGCTGAAAAGTGACTGCGTTTACCTGAAACGAAGTCTCGCTTGTAGGAAGACACAGAGCCTGGCATTTAACTCCATTTCTGAAGGGAAACACACAGCACAGTTCTCATCCACGAAACGCACTCTGCTTTAGAGCAAGAAGCACGCTCTTGCTTTCTAGAGTCTCTAATAAGGCGGGAAACGTGAGAGTGCTCAGAACAAAAGAACTGTGTTTCCTACACACACGGACCATATCTAGTTCAACTCTGCTTCTGAAACTGATACAAACCACAGGCTCTCTAACATCCAGTGCGTTTCAGTTAAGAGCGAGAAACGTGTGAGCTTCGTGTACAATATAGCTTCGTTTGAGCTGAAAAGTGACTGCGTTTACCTGAAACGAAGTCTCGCTTGTAGGAAGACACAGAGCCTGGCATTTAACTCCGTTTCTGAAGGGAAACACACAGCACAGTTCTCATCCACGAAACACACTCTGCTTTAGAGCAAGAAGCACGCTCTTGCTTTCTAGAGTCTCTAATAAGGCGGGAAACGTGAGAGTGCTCAGAACAAAAGAACTGTGTTTCCTACACACGGACCAAATCTAGTTCAACTCTGCTTCTGAAACTGATACAAACCACAGGCCCTCTAACATCCAGTGCGTTTCAGCTAAGAGCGAGAAACGTGTGAGCTTCGTGTACAATATAGCTTCGTTTGAGCTGAAAAGTGACTGCGTTTACCTGAAACGAAGTCTCGCTTGTAGGAAGACACAGAGCCTGGCATTTAACTCCGTTTCTGAAGGGAAACACACAGCACAGTTCTCATCCACGAAACGCACTCTGCTTTAGAGCAAGAAGCACGCTCTTGCTTTCTAGAGTCTCTAATAAGGCGGGAAACGTGAGAGTGCTCAGAACAAAAGAACTGTGTTTCCTACACACACGGACCATATCTAGTTCAACTCTGCTTCTGAAACTGATACAAACCACAGGCCCTCTAACATCCAGTGCGTTTCAGTTAAGAGCGAGAAACGTGTGAGCTTCGTGTACAATATAGCTTCGTTTGAGCTGAAAAGTGACTGCGTTTACCTGAAACGAAGTCTCGCTTGTAGGAAGACACAGAGCCTGGCATTTAACTCCGTTTCTGAAGGGAA
This sequence comes from Onychomys leucogaster, assembly GCA_949786385.1. Taxonomy (NCBI): domain Eukaryota; kingdom Metazoa; phylum Chordata; class Mammalia; order Rodentia; family Cricetidae; genus Onychomys; species Onychomys leucogaster. The sequence continues at coordinate 89,602 of CATKUP010000347.1, forward strand.
ACACACAGCACAGTTCTCATCCATGAAACGCACTCTGCTTTAGAGCAAGAAGCACGCTCTTGCTTTCTAGAGTCTCTAATAAGGCGGGAAACGTGAGAGTGCTCAGAACAAAAGAACTGTGTTTCCTACACACACGGACCATATCTAGTTCAACTCTGCTTCTGAAACTGATACAAACCACAGGCCCTCTAACATCCAGTGCGTTTCAGTTAAGAGCGAGAAACGTGTGAGCTTCGTGTACAATATAGCTTCGTTTGAGCTGAAAAGTGACTGCGTTTACCTGAAACGAAGTCTCGCTTGTAGGAAGACACAGAGCCTGGCATTTAACTCCGTTTCTGAAGGGAAACACACAGCACAGTTCTCATCCACGAAACACACTCTGCTTTAGAGCAAGAAGCATGCTCTTGCTTTCTAGAGTCTCTAATAAGGCGGGAAACGTGAGAGTGCTCAGAACAAAAGAACTGTGTTTCCTACACACACGGACCATATCTAGTTCAACTCTGCTTCTGAAACTGATACAAACCACAGGCCCTCTAACATCCAGTGCGTTTCAGTTAAGAGCGAGAAACCTGTGAGCTTCGTGTACAATATAGCTTCGTTTGAGCTGAAAAGTGACTGCGTTTACCTGAAACGAAGTCTCGCTTGTAGGAAGACACAGAGCCTGGCATTTAACTCCATTTCTGAAGGGAAACACACAGCACAGTTCTCATCCACGAAACGCACTCTGCTTTAGAGCAAGAAGCACGCTCTTGCTTTTAGAGTCTCTAATAAGGCGGGAAACGTGAGAGTGCTCAGAACAAAAGAACTGTGTTTCCTACACACACGGACCATATCTAGTTCAACTCTGCTTCTGAAACTGATACAAACCACAGGCTCTCTAACATCCAGTGCGTTTCAGTTAAGAGCGAGAAACGTGTGAGCTTCGTGTACAATATAGCTTCGTTTGAGCTGAAAAGTGACTGCGTTTACCTGAAACGAAGTCTCGCTTGTAGGAAGACACAGAGCCTGGCATTTAACTCCGTTTCTGAAGGGAAACACACAGCACAGTTCTCATCCACGAAACACACTCTGCTTTAGAGCAAGAAGCACGCTCTTGCTTTCTAGAGTCTCTAATAAGGCGGGAAACGTGAGAGTGCTCAGAACAAAAGAACTGTGTTTCCTACACACACGGACCATATCTAGTTCAACTCTGCTTCTGAAACTGATACAAACCACAGGCCCTCTAACATCCAGTGCGTTTCAGTTAAGAGCGAGAAACGTGTGAGCTTCGTGTACAATATAGCTTCGTTTGAGCTGAAAAGTGACTGCGTTTACCTGAAACGAAGTCTCGCTTGTAGGAAGACACAGAGCCTGGCATTTAACTCCGTTTCTGAAGGGAAACACACAGCACAGTTCTCATCCATGAAACGCACTCTGCTTTAGAGCAAGAAGCACGCTCTTGCTTTCTAGAGTCTCTAATAAGGCGGGAAACGTGAGAGTGCTCAGAACAAAAGAACTGTGTTTCCTACACACACGGACCATATCTAGTTCAACTCTGCTTCTGAAACTGATCCAAACCACAGGCCCTCTAACATCCAGTGCGTTTCAGTTAAGAGCGAGAAACGTGTGAGCTTCGTGTACAATATAGCTTCGTTTGAGCTGAAAAGTGACTGCGTTTACCTGAAACGAAGTCTCGCTTGTAGGAAGACACAGAGCCTGGCATTTAACTCCGTTTCTGAAGGGAAACACACAGCACAGTTCTCATCCACGAAACACACTCTGCTTTAGAGCAAGAAGCATGCTCTTGCTTTCTAGAGTCTCTAATAAGGCGGGAAACGTGAGAGTGCTCAGAACAAAAGAACTGTGTTTCCTACACACACGGACCATATCTAGTTCAACTCTGCTTCTGAAACTGATACAAACCACAGGCCCTCTAACATCCAGTGCGTTTCAGTTAAGAGCGAGAAACCTGTGAGCTTCGTGTACAATATAGCTTCGTTTGAGCTGAAAAGTGACTGCGTTTACCTGAAACGAAGTCTCGCTTGTAGGAAGACACAGAGCCTGGCATTTAACTCCATTTCTGAAGGGAAACACACAGCACAGTTCTCATCCACGAAACGCACTCTGCTTTAGAGCAAGAAGCACGCTCTTGCTTTCTAGAGTCTCTAATAAGGCGGGAAACGTGAGAGTGCTCAGAACAAAAGAACTGTGTTTCCTACACACACGGACCATATCTAGTTCAACTCTGCTTCTGAAACTGATACAAACCACACGCTCTCTAACATCCAGTGCGTTTCAGTTAAGAGCGAGAAACGTGTGAGCTTCGTGTACAATATAGCTTCGTTTGAGCTGAAAAGTGACTGCGTGTACCTGAAACGAAGTCTCGCTTGTAGGAAGACAGAGAGCCTGGCATTTAACTCCGTTTCTGAAGGGAAACACACAGCACAGTTCTCATCCACGAAACACACTCTGCTTTAGAGCAAGAAGCATGCTCTTGCTTTCTAGAGTCTCTAATAAGGCGGGAAACGTGAGAGTGCTCAGAACAAAAGAACTGTGTTTCCTACACACACGGACCATATCTAGTTCAACTCTGCTTCTGAAACTGATACAAACCACAGGCCCTCTAACATCCAGTGCGTTTCAGTTAAGAGCGAGAAACGTGTGAGCTTCGTGTACAATATAGCTTCGTTTGAGCTGAAAAGTGACTGCGTTTACCTGAAACGAAGTCTCGCTTGTAGGAAGACACAGAGCCTGGCATTTAACTCCGTTTCTGAAGGGAAACACACAGCACAGTTCTCATCCATGAAACGCACTCTGCTTTAGAGCAAGAAGCACGCTCTTGCTTTCTAGAGTCTCTAATAAGGCGGGAAACGTGAGAGTGCTCAGAACAAAAGAACTGTGTTTCCTACACACACGGACCATATCTAGTTCAACTCTGCTTCTGAAACTGATACAAACCACAGGCCCTCTAACATCCAGTGCGTTTCAGTTAAGAGCGAGAAACGTGTGAGCTTCGTGTACAATATAGCTTCGTTTGAGCTGAAAAGTGACTGCGTTTACCTGAAACGAAGTCTCGCTTGTAGGAAGACACAGAGCCTGGCATTTAACTCCGTTTCTGAAGGGAAACACACAGCACAGTTCTCATCCACGAAACACACTCTGCTTTAGAGCAAGAAGCACGCTCTTGCTTTCTAGAGTCTCTAATAAGGCGGGAAACGTGAGAGTGCTCAGAACAAAAGAACTGTGTTTCCTACACACACGGACCATATCTAGTTCAACTCTGCTTCTGAAACTGATACAAACCACAGGCCCTCTAACATCCAGTGCGTTTCAGTTAAGAGCGAGAAACGTGTGAGCTTCGTGTACAATATAGCTTCGTTTGAGCTGAAAAGTGACTGCGTTTACCTGAAACGAAGTCTCGCTTGTAGGAAGACACAGAGCCTGGCATTTAACTCCGTTTCTGAAGGGAAACACACAGCACAGTTCTCATCCATGAAACACACTCTGCTTTAGAGCAAGAAGCACGCTCTTGCTTTCTAGAGTCTCTAATAAGGCGGGAAACGTGAGAGTGCTCAGAACAAAAGAACTGTGTTTCCTACACACACGGACCATATCTAGTTCAACTCTGCTTCTGAAACTGATACAAACCACAGGCCCTCTAACATCCAGTGCGTTTCAGTTAAGAGCGAGAAACGTGTGAGCTTTGTGTACAATATAGCTTCGTTGGAGCTGAAAAGTGACTGCGTTTACCTGAAACGAAGTCTCGCTTGTAGGAAGACACAGAGCCTGGCATTTAACTCCGTTTCTGAAGGGAAACACACAGCACAGTTCTCATCCACGAAACACACTCTGCTTTAGAGCAAGAAGCACGCTCTTGCTTTCTAGAGTCTCTAATAAGGCGGGAAACGTGAGAGTGCTCAGAACAAAAGAACTGTGTTTCCTACACACACGGACCATATCTAGTTCAACTCTGCTTCTGAAACTGATACAAACCACAGGCTCTCTAACATCCAGTGCGTTTCAGTTAAGAGCGAGAAACGTGTGAGCTTCGTGTACAATATAGCTTCGTTTGAGCTGAAAAGTGACTGCGTTTACCTGAAACGAAGTCTCGCTCGTAGGAAGACACAGAGCCTGGCATTTAACTCCGTTTCTGAAGGGAAACACACAGCACAGTTCTCATCCACGAAACACACTCTGCTTTAGAGCAAGAAGCACGCTCTTGCTTTCTAGAGTCTCTAATAAGGCGGGAAACGTGAGAGTGCTCAGAACAAAAGAACTGTGTTTCCTACACACACGGACCATATCTAGTTCAACTCTGCTTCTGAAACTGATACAAACCACAGGCCCTCTAACATCCAGTGCGTTTCAGTTAAGAGCGAGAAACGTGTGAGCTTCGTGTACAATATAGCTTCGTTTGAGCTGAAAAGTGACTGCGTTTACCTGAAACGAAGTCTCGCTTGTAGGAAGACACAGAGCCTGGCATTTAACTCCGTTTCTGAAGGGAAACACACAGCACAGTTCTCATCCATGAAACGCACTCTGCTTTAGAGCAAGAAGCACGCTCTTGCTTTCTAGAGTCTCTAATAAGGCGGGAAACGTGAGAGTGCTCAGAACAAAAGAACTGTGTTTCCTACACACACGGACCATATCTAGTTCAACTCTGCTTCTGAAACTGATACAAACCACAGGCCCTCTAACATCCAGTGCGTTTCAGTTAAGAGCGAGAAACGTGTGAGCTTCGTGTACAATATAGCTTCGTTTGAGCTGAAAAGTGACTGCGTTTACCTGAAACGAAGTCTCGCTTGTAGGAAGACACAGAGCCTGGCATTTAACTCCGTTTCTGAAGGGAAACACACAGCACAGTTCTCATCCACGAAACGCACTCTGCTTTAGAGCAAGAAGCACGCTCTTGCTTTCTAGAGTCTCTAATAAGGCGGGAAACGTGAGAGTGCTCAGAACAAAAGAACTGTGTTTCCTACACACACGGACCATATCTAGTTCAACTCTGCTTCTGAAACTGATACAAACCACAGGCCCTCTAACATCCAGTGCGTTTCAGTTAAGAGCGAGAAACGTGTGAGCTTCGTGTACAATATAGCTTCGTTTGAGCTGAAAAGTGACTGCGTTTACCTGAAACGAAGTCTCGCTTGTAGGAAGACACAGAGCCTGGCATTTAACTCCGTTTCTGAAGGGAAACACACAGCACAGTTCTCATCCACGAAACACCCTCTGCTTTAGAGCAAGAAGCACGCTCTTGCTTTCTAGAGTCTCTAATAAGGCGGGAAACGTGAGAGTGCTCAGAACAAAAGAACTGTGTTTCCTACACACACGGACCATATCTAGTTCAACTCTGCTTCTGAAACTGATACAAACCACAGGCCCTCTAACATCCAGTGCGTTTCAGTTAAGAGCGAGAAACGTGTGAGCTTCGTGTACAATATAGCTTCGTTTGAGCTGAAAAGTGACTGCGTTTACCTGAAACGAAGTCTCGCTTGTAGGAAGACACAGAGCCTGGCATTGAACTCCGTTTCTGAAGGGAAACACACAGCACAGTTCTCATCCACGAAACGCACTCTGCTTTAGAGCAAGAAGCACGCTCTTGCTTTCTAGAGTCTCTAATAAGGCGGGAAACGTGAGAGTGCTCAGAACAAAAGAACTGTGTTTCCTACACACACGGACCATATCTAGTTCAACTCTGCTTCTGAAACTGATACAAACCACAGGCCCTCTAACATCCAGTGCGTTTCAGTTAAGAGCGAGAAACGTGTGAGCTTCGTGTACAATATAGCTTCGTTTGAGCTGAAAAGTGACTGCGTTTACCTGAAACGAAGTCTCGCTTGTAGGAAGACAGAGAGCCTGGCATTTAACTCCGTTTCTGAAGGGAAACACACAGCACAGTTCTCATCCACGAAACACACTCTGCTTTAGAGCAAGAAGCATGCTCTTGCTTTCTAGAGTCTCTAATAAGGCGGGAAACGTGAGAGTGCTCAGAACAAAAGAACTGTGTTTCCTACACACACGGACCATATCTAGTTCAACTCTGCTTCTGAAACTGATACAAACCACAGGCCCTCTAACATCCAGTGCGTTTCAGTTAAGAGCGAGAAACGTGTGAGCTTCGTGTACAATATAGCTTCGTTTGAGCTGAAAAGTGACTGCGTTTACCTGAAACGAAGTCTCGCTTGTAGGAAGACACAGAGCCTGGCATTTAACTCCGTTTCTGAAGGGAAACACACAGCACAGTTCTCATCCATGAAACGCACTCTGCTTTAGAGCAAGAAGCACGCTCTTGCTTTCTAGAGTCTCTAATAAGGCGGGAAACGTGAGAGTGCTCAGAACAAAAGAACTGTGTTTCCTACACACACGGACCATATCTAGTTCAACTCTGCTTCTGAAACTGATACAAACCACAGGCCCTCTAACATCCAGTGCGTTTCAGTTAAGAGCGAGAAACGTGTGAGCTTCGTGTACAATATAGCTTCGTTTGAGCTGAAAAGTGACTGCGTTTACCTGAAACGAAGTCTCGCTTGTAGGAAGACACAGAGCCTGGCATTTAACTCCGTTTCTGAAGGGAAACACACAGCACAGTTCTCATCCACGAAACACACTCTGCTTTAGAGCAAGAAGCACGCTCTTGCTTTCTAGAGTCTCTAATAAGGCGGGAAACGTGAGAGTGCTCAGAACAAAAGAACTGTGTTTCCTACACACACGGACCATATCTAGTTCAACTCTGCTTCTGAAACTGATACAAACCACAGGCCCTCTAACATCCAGTGCGTTTCAGTTAAGAGCGAGAAACGTGTGAGCTTCGTGTACAATATAGCTTCGTTTGAGCTGAAAAGTGACTGCGTTTACCTGAAACGAAGTCTCGCTTGTAGGAAGACACAGAGCCTGGCATTTAACTCCGTTTCTGAAGGGAAACACACAGCACAGTTCTCATCCATGAAACACACTCTGCTTTAGAGCAAGAAGCACGCTCTTGCTTTCTAGAGTCTCTAATAAGGCGGGAAACGTGAGAGTGCTCAGAACAAAAGAACTGTGTTTCCTACACACACGGACCATATCTAGTTCAACTCTGCTTCTGAAACTGATACAAACCACAGGCCCTCTAACATCCAGTGCGTTTCAGTTAAGAGCGAGAAACGTGTGAGCTTTGTGTACAATATAGCTTCGTTGGAGCTGAAAAGTGACTGCGTTTACCTGAAACGAAGTCTCGCTTGTAGGAAGACACAGAGCCTGGCATTTAACTCCGTTTCTGAAGGGAAACACACAGCACAGTTCTCATCCACGAAACACACTCTGCTTTAGAGCAAGAAGCACGCTCTTGCTTTCTAGAGTCTCTAATAAGGCGGGAAACGTGAGAGTGCTCAGAACAAAAGAACTGTGTTTCCTACACACACGGACCATATCTAGTTCAACTCTGCTTCTGAAACTGATACAAACCACAGGCTCTCTAACATCCAGTGCGTTTCAGTTAAGAGCGAGAAACGTGTGAGCTTCGTGTACAATATAGCTTCGTTTGAGCTGAAAAGTGACTGCGTTTACCTGAAACGAAGTCTCGCTCGTAGGAAGACACAGAGCCTGGCATTTAACTCCGTTTCTGAAGGGAAACACACAGCACAGTTCTCATCCACGAAACACACTCTGCTTTAGAGCAAGAAGCACGCTCTTGCTTTCTAGAGTCTCTAATAAGGCGGGAAACGTGAGAGTGCTCAGAACAAAAGAACTGTGTTTCCTACACACACGGACCATATCTAGTTCAACTCTGCTTCTGAAACTGATACAAACCACAGGCCCTCTAACATCCAGTGCGTTTCAGTTAAGAGCGAGAAACGTGTGAGCTTCGTGTACAATATAGCTTCGTTTGAGCTGAAAAGTGACTGCGTTTACGTGAAACGAAGTCTCGCTTGTAGGAAGACACAGAGCCTGGCATTTAACTCCGTTTCTGAAGGGAAACACACAGCACAGTTCTCATCCATGAAACGCACTCTGCTTTAGAGCAAGAAGCACGCTCTTGCTTTCTAGAGTCTCTAATAAGGCGGGAAACGTGAGAGTGCTCAGAACAAAAGAACTGTGTTTCCTACACACACGGACCATATCTAGTTCAACTCTGCTTCTGAAACTGATACAAACCACAGGCCCTCTAACATCCAGTGCGTTTCAGTTAAGAGCGAGAAACGTGTGAGCTTCGTGTACAATATAGCTTCGTTTGAGCTGAAAAGTGACTGCGTTTACCTGAAACGAAGTCTCGCTTGTAGGAAGACACAGAGCCTGGCATTTAACTCCGTTTCTGAAGGGAAACACACAGCACAGTTCTCATCCACGAAACACACTCTGCTTTAGAGCAAGAAGCACGCTCTTGCTTTCTAGAGTCTCTAATAAGGCGGGAAACGTGAGAGTGCTCAGAACAAAAGAACTGTGTTTCCTACACACACGGACCATATCTAGTTCAACTCTGCTTCTGAAACTGATACAAAGCACAGGCCCTCTAACATCCAGTGCGTTTCAGTTAAGAGCGAGAAACGTGTGAGCTTCGTGTACAATATAGCTTCGTTTGAGCTGAAAAGTGACTGCGTTTACCTGAAACGAAGTCTCGCTTGTAGGAAGACACAGAGCCTGGCATTTAACTCCGTTTCTGAAGGGAAACACACAGCACAGTTCTCATCCATGAAACACACTCTGCTTTAGAGCAAGAAGCACGCTCTTGCTTTCTAGAGTCTCTAATAAGGCGGGAAACGTGAGAGTGCTCAGAACAAAAGAACTGTGTTTCCTACACACACGGACCATATCTAGTTCAACTCTGCTTCTGAAACTGATACAAACCACAGGCCCTCTAACATCCAGTGCGTTTCAGTTAAGAGCGAGAAACGTGTGAGCTTTGTGTACAATATAGCTTCGTTGGAGCTGAAAAGTGACTGCGTTTACCTGAAACGAAGTCTCGCTTGTAGGAAGACACAGAGCCTGGCATTTAACTCCGTTTCTGAAGGGAAACACACAGCACAGTTCTCATCCACGAAACACACTCTGCTTTAGAGCAAGAAGCACGCTCTTGCTTTCTAGAGTCTCTAATAAGGCGGGAAACGTGAGAGTGCTCAGAACAAAAGAACTGTGTTTCCTACAACCACGGACCATATCTAGTTCAACTCTGCTTCTGAAACTGATACAAACCACAGGTCCTCTAACATCCAGTGCGTTTCAGTTAAGAGCGAGAAACGTGTGAGCTTCGTGTACAATATAGCTTCGTTTGAGCTGAAAAGTGACTGCGTTTACCTGAAACGAAGTCTCGCTTGTAGGAAGACACAGAGCCTGGCATTTAACTCCGTTTCTGAAGGGAAACACACAGCACAGTTCTCATCCACGAAACGCACTCTGCTTTAGAGCAAGAAGCACGCTCTTGCTTTCTAGAGTCTCTAATAAGGCGGGAAACGTGAGAGTGCTCAGAACAAAAGAACTGTGTTTCCTACACACACGGACCATATCTAGTTCAACTCTGCTTCTGAAACTGATACAAACCACAGGCCCTCTAACATCCAGTGCGTTTCAGTTAAGAGCGAGAAACGTGTGAGCTTCGTGTACAATATAGCTTCGTTTGAGCTGAAAAGTGACTGCGTTTACCTGAAACGAAGTCTCGCTTGTAGGAAGACACAGAGCCTGGCATTTAACTCCGTTTCTGAAGGGAAACACACAGCACAGTTCTCATCCACGAAACACCCTCTGCTTTAGAGCAAGAAGCACGCTCTTGCTTTCTAGAGTCTCTAATAAGGCGGGAAACGTGAGAGTGCTCAGAACAAAAGAACTGTGTTTCCTACACACACGGACCATATCTAGTTCAACTCTGCTTCTGAAACTGATACAAACCACAGGCCCTCTAACATCCAGTGCGTTTCAGTTAAGAGCGAGAAACGTGTGAGCTTCGTGTACAATATAGCTTCGTTTGAGCTGAAAAGTGACTGCGTTTACCTGAAACGAAGTCTCGCTTGTAGGAAGACACAGAGCCTGGCATTGAACTCCGTTTCTGAAGGGAAACACACAGCACAGTTCTCATCCACGAAACGCACTCTGCTTTAGAGCAAGAAGCACGCTCTTGCTTTCTAGAGTCTCTAATAAGGCGGGAAACGTGAGAGTGCTCAGAACAAAAGAACTGTGTTTCCTACACACACGGACCATATCTAGTTCAACTCTGCTTCTGAAACTGATACAAACCACAGGCCCTCTAACATCCAGTGCGTTTCAGTTAAGAGCGAGAAACGTGTGAGCTTCATGTACAATATAGCTTCGTTTGAGCTGAAAAGTGACTGCGTTTACCTGAAACGAAGTCTCGCTTGTAGGAAGACACAGAGCCTGGCATTTAACTCCGTTTCTGAAGGGAAACACACAGCACAGTTCTCATCCATGAAACGCACTCTGCTTTAGAGCAAGAAGCACGCTCTTGCTTTCTAGAGTCTCTAATAAGGCGGGAAACGTGAGAGTGCTCAGAACAAAAGAACTGTGTTTCCTACACACACGGACCATATCTAGTTCAACTCTGCTTCTGAAACTGATACAAACCACAGGCCCTCTAACATCCAGTGCGTTTCAGTTAAGAGCGAGAAACGTGTGAGCTTCGTGTACAATATAGCTTCGTTTGAGCTGAAAAGTGACTGCGTTTACCTGAAACGAAGTCTCGCTTGTAGGAAGACACAGAGCCTGGCATTTAACTCCGTTTCTGAAGGGAAACACACAGCACAGTTCTCATCCACGAAACACACTCTGCTTTAGAGCAAGAAGCATGCTCTTGCTTTCTAGAGTCTCTAATAAGGCGGGAAACGTGAGAGTGCTCAGAACAAAAGAACTGTGTTTCCTACACACACGGACCATATCTAGTTCAACTCTGCTTCTGACTGATACAAACCACAGGCCCTCTAACATCCAGTGCGTTTCAGTTAAGAGCGAGAAACGTGTGAGCTTCGTGTACAATATAGCTTCGTTTGAGCTGAAAAGTGACTGCGTTTACCTGAAACGAAGTCTCGCTTGTAGGAAGACACAGAGCCTGGCATTTAACTCCATTTCTGAAGGGAAACACACAGCACAGTTCTCATCCACGAAACGCACTCTGCTTTAGAGCAAGAAGCACGCTCTTGCTTTCTAGAGTCTCTAATAAGGCGGGAAACGTGAGAGTGCTCAGAACAAAAGAACTGTGTTTCCTACACACACGGACCATATCTAGTTCAACTCTGCTTCTGAAACTGATACAAACCACAGGCTCTCTAACATCCAGTGCGTTTCAGTTAAGAGCGAGAAACGTGTGAGCTTCGTGTACAATATAGCTTCGTTTGAGCTGAAAAGTGACTGCGTTTACCTGAAACGAAGTCTCGCTTGTAGGAAGACACAGAGCCTGGCATTTAACTCCGTTTCTGAAGGGAAACACACAGCACAGTTCTCATCCACGAAACACACTCTGCTTTAGAGCAAGAAGCACGCTCTTGCTTTCTAGAGTCTCTAATAAGGCGGGAAACGTGAGAGTGCTCAGAACAAAAGAACTGTGTTTCCTACACACACGGACCATATCTAGTTCAACTCTGCTTCTGAAACTGATACAAACCACAGGCCCTCTAACATCCAGTGCGTTTCAGTTAAGAGCGAGAAACGTGTGAGCTTCGTGTACAATATAGGTTCCTTTGAGCTGAAAAGTGACTGCGTTTACCTGAAACGAAGTCTCGCTTGTAGGAAGACACAGAGCCTGGCATTTAACTCCGTTTCTGAAGGGAAACACACAGCACAGTTCTCATCCATGAAACGCACTCTGCTTTAGAGCAAGAAGCACGCTCTTGCTTTCTAGAGTCTCTAATAAGGCGGGAAACGTGAGAGTGCTCAGCACAAAAGAACTGTGTTTCCTACACACACGGACCATATCTAGTTCAACTCTGCTTCTGAAACTGATACAAACCACAGGCCCTCTAACATCCAGTGCGTTTCAGTTAAGAGCGAGAAACGTGTGAGCTTCGTGTACAATATAGCTTCGTTTGAGCTGAAAAGTGACTGCGTTTACCTGAAACGAAGTCTCGCTTGTAGGAAGACACAGAGCCTGGCATTTAACTCCGTTTCTGAAGGGAAACACACAGCACAGTTCTCATCCATGAAACGCACTCTGCTTTAGAGCAAGAAGCACGCTCTTGCTTTCTAGAGTCTCTAATAAGGCGGGAAACGTGAGAGTGCTCAGAACAAAAGAACTGTGTTTCCTACACACACGGACCATATCTAGTTCAACTCTGCTTCTGAAACTGATCCAAACCACAGGCCCTCTAACATCCAGTGCGTTTCAGTTAAGAGCGAGAAACGTGTGAGCTTCGTGTACAATATAGCTTCGTTTGAGCTGAAAAGTGACTGCGTTTACCTGAAACGAAGTCTCGCTTGTAGGAAGACACAGAGCCTGGCATTTAACTCCGTTTCTGAAGGGAAACACACAGCACAGTTCTCATCCACGAAACACACTCTGCTTTAGAGCAAGAAGCATGCTCTTGCTTTCTAGAGTCTCTAATAAGGCGGGAAACGTGAGAGTGCTCAGAACAAAAGAACTGTGTTTCCTACACACACGGACCATATCTAGTTCAACTCTGCTTCTGAAACTGATACAAACCACAGGCCCTCTAACATCCAGTGCGTTTCAGTTAAGAGCGAGAAACGTGTGAGCTTCGTGTACAATATAGCTTCGTTTGAGCTGAAAAGTGACTGCGTTTACCTGAAACGAAGTCTCGCTTGTAGGAAGACACAGAGCCTGGCATTTAACTCCATTTCTGAAGGGAAACACACAGCACAGTTCTCATCCACGAAACGCACTCTGCTTTAGAGCAAGAAGCACGCTCTTGCTTTCTAGAGTCTCTAATAAGGCGGGAAACGTGAGAGTGCTCAGAACAAAAGAACTGTGTTTCCTACACACACGGACCATATCTAGTTCAACTCTGCTTCTGAAACTGATACAAACCACAGGCCCTCTAACATCCAGTGCGTTTCAGTTAAGAGCGAGAAACGTGTGAGCTTCGTGTACAATATAGCTTCGTTTGAGCTGAAAAGTGACTGCGTTTACCTGAAACGAAGTCTCGCTTGTAGGAAGACACAGAGCCTGGCATTTAACTCCGTTTCTGAAGGGAAACACACAGCACAGTTCTCATCCACGAAACACACTCTGCTTTAGAGCAAGAAGCACGCTCTTGCTTTCTAGAGTCTCTAATAAGGCGGGAAACGTGAGAGTGCTCAGAACAAAAGAACTGTGTTTCCTACACACACGGACCATATCTAGTTCAACTCTGCTTCTGAAACTGATACAAACCACAGGCCCTCTAACATCCAGTGCGTTTCAGTTAAGAGCGAGAAACGTGTGAGCTTCGTGTACAATATAGCTTCGTTTGAGCTGAAAAGTGACTGCGTTTACCTGAAACGAAGTCTCGCTTGTAGGAAGACACAGAGCCTGGCATTTAACTCCGTTTCTGAAGGGAAACACACAGCACAGTTCTCATCCATGAAACACACTCTGCTTTAGAGCAAGAAGCACGCTCTTGCTTTCTAGAGTCTCTAATAAGGCGGGAAACGTGAGAGTGCTCAGAACAAAAGAACTGTGTTTCCTACACACACGGACCATATCTAGTTCAACTCTGCTTCTGAAACTGATACAAACCACAGGCCCTCTAACATCCAGTGCGTTTCAGTTAAGAGCGAGAAACGTGTGAGCTTTGTGTACAATATAGCTTCGTTGGAGCTGAAAAGTGACTGCGTTTACCTGAAACGAAGTCTCGCTTGTAGGAAGACACAGAGCCTGGCATTTAACTCCGTTTCTGAAGGGAAACACACAGCACAGTTCTCATCCACGAAACACACTCTGCTTTAGAGCAAGAAGCACGCTCTTGCTTTCTAGAGTCTCTAATAAGGCGGGAAACGTGAGAGTGCTCAGAACAAAAGAACTGTGTTTCCTACACACACGGACCATATCTAGTTCAACTCTGCTTCTGAAACTGATACAAACCACAGGCTCTCTAACATCCAGTGCGTTTCAGTTAAGAGCGAGAAACGTGTGAGCTTCGTGTACAATATAGCTTCGTTTGAGCTGAAAAGTGACTGCGTTTACCTGAAACGAAGTCTCGCTCGTAGGAAGACACAGAGCCTGGCATTTAACTCCGTTTCTGAAGGGAAACACACAGCACAGTTCTCATCCACGAAACACACTCTGCTTTAGAGCAAGAAGCACGCTCTTGCTTTCTAGAGTCTCTAATAAGGCGGGAAACGTGAGAGTGCTCAGAACAAAAGAACTGTGTTTCCTACACACACGGACCATATCTAGTTCAACTCTGCTTCTGAAACTGATACAAACCACAGGCCCTCTAACATCCAGTGCGTTTCAGTTAAGAGCGAGAAACGTGTGAGCTTCGTGTACAATATAGCTTCGTTTGAGCTGAAAAGTGACTGCGTTTACCTGAAACGAAGTCTCGCTTGTAGGAAGACACAGAGCCTGGCATTTAACTCCGTTTCTGAAGGGAAACACACAGCACAGTTCTCATCCATGAAACGCACTCTGCTTTAGAGCAAGAAGCACGCTCTTGCTTTCTAGAGTCTCTAATAAGGCGGGAAACGTGAGAGTGCTCAGAACAAAAGAACTGTGTTTCCTACACACACGGACCATATCTAGTTCAACTCTGCTTCTGAAACTGATACAAACCACAGGCCCTCTAACATCCAGTGCGTTTCAGTTAAGAGCGAGAAACGTGTGAGCTTCGTGTACAATATAGCTTCGTTTGAGCTGAAAAGTGACTGCGTTTACCTGAAACGAAGTCTCGCTTGTAGGAAGACACAGAGCCTGGCATTTAACTCCGTTTCTGAAGGGAAACACACAGCACAGTTCTCATCCACGAAACACACTCTGCTTTAGAGCAAGAAGCACGCTCTTGCTTTCTAGAGTCTCTAATAAGGCGGGAAACGTGAGAGTGCTCAGAACAAAAGAACTGTGTTTCCTACACACACGGACCATATCTAGTTCAACTCTGCTTCTGAAACTGATACAAAGCACAGGCCCTCTAACATCCAGTGCGTTTCAGTTAAGAGCGAGAAACGTGTGAGCTTCGTGTACAATATAGCTTCGTTTGAGCTGAAAAGTGACTGCGTTTACCTGAAACGAAGTCTCGCTTGTAGGAAGACACAGAGCCTGGCATTTAACTCCGTTTCTGAAGGGAAACACACAGCACAGTTCTCATCCATGAAACACACTCTGCTTTAGAGCAAGAAGCACGCTCTTGCTTTCTAGAGTCTCTAATAAGGCGGGAAACGTGAGAGTGCTCAGAACAAAAGAACTGTGTTTCCTACACACACGGACCATATCTAGTTCAACTCTGCTTCTGAAACTGATACAAACCACAGGCCCTCTAACATCCAGTGCGTTTCAGTTAAGAGCGAGAAACGTGTGAGCTTTGTGTACAATATAGCTTCGTTGGAGCTGAAAAGTGACTGCGTTTACCTGAAACGAAGTCTCGCTTGTAGGAAGACACAGAGCCTGGCATTTAACTCCGTTTCTGAAGGGAAACACACAGCACAGTTCTCATCCACGAAACACACTCTGCTTTAGAGCAAGAAGCACGCTCTTGCTTTCTAGAGTCTCTAATAAGGCGGGAAACGTGAGAGTGCTCAGAACAAAAGAACTGTGTTTCCTACAACCACGGACCATATCTAGTTCAACTCTGCTTCTGAAACTGATACAAACCACAGGCCCTCTAACATCCAGTGCGTTTCAGTTAAGAGCGAGAAACGTGTGAGCTTCGTGTACAATATAGCTTCGTTTGAGCTGAAAAGTGACTGCGTTTACCTGAAACGAAGTCTCGCTTGTAGGAAGACACAGAGCCTGGCATTTAACTCCGTTTCTGAAGGGAAACACACAGCACAGTTCTCATCCACGAAACGCACTCTGCTTTAGAGCAAGAAGCACGCTCTTGCTTTCTAGAGTCTCTAATAAGGCGGGAAACGTGAGAGTGCTCAGAACAAAAGAACTGTGTTTCCTACACACACGGACCATATCTAGTTCAACTCTGCTTCTGAAACTGATACAAACCACAGGCCCTCTAACATCCAGTGCGTTTCAGTTAAGAGCGAGAAACGTGTGAGCTTCGTGTACAATATAGCTTCGTTTGAGCTGAAAAGTGACTGCGTTTACCTGAAACGAAGTCTCGCTTGTAGGAAGACACAGAGCCTGGCATTTAACTCCGTTTCTGAAGGGAAACACACAGCACAGTTCTCATCCACGAAACACCCTCTGCTTTAGAGCAAGAAGCACGCTCTTGCTTTCTAGAGTCTCTAATAAGGCGGGAAACGTGAGAGTGCTCAGAACAAAAGAACTGTGTTTCCTACACACACGGACCATATCTAGTTCAACTCTGCTTCTGAAACTGATACAAACCACAGGCCCTCTAACATCCAGTGCGTTTCAGTTAAGAGCGAGAAACGTGTGAGCTTCGTGTACAATATAGCTTCGTTTGAGCTGAAAAGTGACTGCGTTTACCTGAAACGAAGTCTCGCTTGTAGGAAGACACAGAGCCTGGCATTGAACTCCGTTTCTGAAGGGAAACACACAGCACAGTTCTCATCCACGAAACGCACTCTGCTTTAGAGCAAGAAGCACGCTCTTGCTTTCTAGAGTCTCTAATAAGGCGGGAAACGTGAGAGTGCTCAGAACAAAAGAACTGTGTTTCCTACACACACGGACCATATCTAGTTCAACTCTGCTTCTGAAACTGATACAAACCACAGGCCCTCTAACATCCAGTGCGTTTCAGTTAAGAGCGAGAAACGTGTGAGCTTCGTGTACAATATAGCTTCGTTTGAGCTGAAAAGTGACTGCGTTTACCTGAAACGAAGTCTCGCTTGTAGGAAGACACAGAGCCTGGCATTTAACTCCGTTTCTGAAGGGAAACACACAGCACAGTTCTCATCCATGAAACGCACTCTGCTTTAGAGCAAGAAGCACGCTCTTGCTTTCTAGAGTCTCTAATAAGGCGGGAAACGTGAGAGTGCTCAGAACAAAAGAACTGTGTTTCCTACACACACGGACCATATCTAGTTCAACTCTGCTTCTGAAACTGATACAAACCACAGGCCCTCTAACATCCAGTGCGTTTCAGTTAAGAGCGAGAAACGTGTGAGCTTCGTGTACAATATAGCTTCGTTTGAGCTGAAAAGTGACTGCGTTTACCTGAAACGAAGTCTCGCTTGTAGGAAGACACAGAGCCTGGCATTTAACTCCGTTTCTGAAGGGAAACACACAGCACAGTTCTCATCCACGAAACACACTCTGCTTTAGAGCAAGAAGCATGCTCTTGCTTTCTAGAGTCTCTAATAAGGCGGGAAACGTGAGAGTGCTCAGAACAAAAGAACTGTGTTTCCTACACACACGGACCATATCTAGTTCAACTCTGCTTCTGACTGATACAAACCACAGGCCCTCTAACATCCAGTGCGTTTCAGTTAAGAGCGAGAAACGTGTGAGCTTCGTGTACAATATAGCTTCGTTTGAGCTGAAAAGTGACTGCGTTTACCTGAAACGAAGTCTCGCTTGTAGGAAGACACAGAGCCTGGCATTTAACTCCATTTCTGAAGGGAAACACACAGCACAGTTCTCATCCACGAAACGCACTCTGCTTTAGAGCAAGAAGCACGCTCTTGCTTTCTAGAGTCTCTAATAAGGCGGGAAACGTGAGAGTGCTCAGAACAAAAGAACTGTGTTTCCTACACACACGGACCATATCTAGTTCAACTCTGCTTCTGAAACTGATACAAACCACAGGCTCTCTAACATCCAGTGCGTTTCAGTTAAGAGCGAGAAACGTGTGAGCTTCGTGTACAATATAGCTTCGTTTGAGCTGAAAAGTGACTGCGTTTACCTGAAACGAAGTCTCGCTTGTAGGAAGACACAGAGCCTGGCATTTAACTCCGTTTCTGAAGGGAAACACACAGCACAGTTCTCATCCACGAAACACACTCTGCTTTAGAGCAAGAAGCACGCTCTTGCTTTCTAGAGTCTCTAATAAGGCGGGAAACGTGAGAGTGCTCAGAACAAAAGAACTGTGTTTCCTACACACACGGACCATATCTAGTTCAACTCTGCTTCTGAAACTGATACAAACCACAGGCCCTCTAACATCCAGTGCGTTTCAGTTAAGAGCGAGAAACGTGTGAGCTTCGTGTACAATATAGCTTCCTTTGAGCTGAAAAGTGACTGCGTTTACCTGAAACGAAGTCTCGCTTGTAGGAAGACACAGAGCCTGGCATTTAACTCCGTTTCTGAAGGGAAACACACAGCACAGTTCTCATCCATGAAACGCACTCTGCTTTAGAGCAAGAAGCACGCTCTTGCTTTCTAGAGTCTCTAATAAGGCGGGAAACGTGAGAGTGCTCAGCACAAAAGAACTGTGTTTCCTACACACACGGACCATATCTAGTTCAACTCTGCTTCTGAAACTGATACAAACCACAGGCCCTCTAACATCCAGTGCGTTTCAGTTAAGAGCGAGAAACGTGTGAGCTTCGTGTACAATATAGCTTCGTTTGAGCTGAAAAGTGACTGCGTTTACCTGAAACGAAGTCTCGCTTGTAGGAAGACACAGAGCCTGGCATTTAACTCCGTTTCTGAAGGGAAACACACAGCACAGTTCTCATCCATGAAACGCACTCTGCTTTAGAGCAAGAAGCACGCTCTTGCTTTCTAGAGTCTCTAATAAGGCGGGAAACGTGAGAGTGCTCAGAACAAAAGAACTGTGTTTCCTACACACACGGACCATATCTAGTTCAACTCTGCTTCTGAAACTGATCCAAACCACAGGCCCTCTAACATCCAGTGCGTTTCAGTTAAGAGCGAGAAACGTGTGAGCTTCGTGTACAATATAGCTTCGTTTGAGCTGAAAAGTGACTGCGTTTACCTGAAACGAAGTCTCGCTTGTAGGAAGACACAGAGCCTGGCATTTAACTCCGTTTCTGAAGGGAAACACACAGCACAGTTCTCATCCACGAAACACACTCTGCTTTAGAGCAAGAAGCATGCTCTTGCTTTCTAGAGTCTCTAATAAGGCGGGAAACGTGAGAGTGCTCAGAACAAAAGAACTGTGTTTCCTACACACACGGACCATATCTAGTTCAACTCTGCTTCTGAAACTGATACAAACCACAGGCCCTCTAACATCCAGTGCGTTTCAGTTAAGAGCGAGAAACGTGTGAGCTTCGTGTACAATATAGCTTCGTTTGAGCTGAAAAGTGACTGCGTTTACCTGAAACGAAGTCTCGCTTGTAGGAAGACACAGAGCCTGGCATTTAACTCCATTTCTGAAGGGAAACACACAGCACAGTTCTCATCCACGAAACGCACTCTGCTTTAGAGCAAGAAGCACGCTCTTGCTTTCTAGAGTCTCTAATAAGGCGGGAAACGTGAGAGTGCTCAGAACAAAAGAACTGTGTTTCCTACACACACGGACCATATCTAGTTCAACTCTGCTTCTGAAACTGATACAAACCACAGGCTCTCTAACATCCAGTGCGTTTCAGTTAAGAGCGAGAAACGTGTGAGCTTCGTGTACAATATAGCTTCGTTTGAGCTGAAAAGTGACTGCGTTTACCTGAAACGAAGTCTCGCTTGTAGGAAGACACAGAGCCTGGCATTTAACTCCGTTTCTGAAGGGAAACACACAGCACAGTTCTCATCCACGAAACACACTCTGCTTTAGAGCAAGAAGCACGCTCTTGCTTTCTAGAGTCTCTAATAAGGCGGGAAACGTGAGAGTGCTCAGAACAAAAGAACTGTGTTTCCTACACACACGGACCATATCTAGTTCAACTCTGCTTCTGAAACTGATACAAACCACAGGCCCTCTAACATCCAGTGCGTTTCAGTTAAGAGCGAGAAACGTGTGAGCTTCGTGTACAATATAGCTTCGTTTGAGCTGAAAAGTGACTGCGTTTACCTGAAACGAAGTCTCGCTTGTAGGAAGACACAGAGCCTGGCATTTAACTCCGTTTCTGAAGGGAAACACACAGCACAGTTCTCATCCATGAAACGCACTCTGCTTTAGAGCAAGAAGCACGCTCTTGCTTTCTAGAGTCTCTAATAAGGCGGGAAACGTGAGAGTGCTCAGAACAAAAGAACTGTGTTTCCTACACACACGGTCCATATCTAGTTCAACTCTGCTTCTGAAACTGATACAAACCACAGGCCCTCTAACATCCAGTGCGTTTCAGTTAAGAGCGAGAAACGTGTGAGCTTCGTGTACAATATAGCTTCGTTTGAGCTGAAAAGTGACTGCGTTTACCTGAAACGAAGTCTCGCTTGTAGGAAGACACAGAGCCTGGCATTTAACTCCGTTTCTGAAGGGAAACACACAGCACAGTTCTCATCCACGAAACACCCTCTGCTTTAGAGCAAGAAGCACGCTCTTGCTTTCTAGAGTCTCTAATAAGGCGGGAAACGTGAGAGTGCTCAGAACAAAAGAACTGTGTTTCCTACACACACGGACCATATCTAGTTCAACTCTGCTTCTGAAACTGATACAAACCACAGGCCCTCTAACATCCAGTGCGTTTCAGTTAAGAGCGAGAAACGTGTGAGCTTCGTGTACAATATAGCTTCGTTTGAGCTGAGAAGTGACTGCGTTTACTTGAAACGAAGTCTCGCTTGTAGGAAGACACAGAGCCTGGCATTGAACTCCGTTTCTGAAGGGAAACACACAGCACAGTTCTCATCCACGAAACGCACTCTGCTTTAGAGCAAGAAGCACGCTCTTGCTTTCTAGAGTCTCTAATAAGGCGGGAAACGTGAGAGTGCTCAGAACAAAAGAACTGTGTTTCCTACACACACGGACCATATCTAGTTCAACTCTGCTTCTGAAACTGATACAAACCACAGGCACTCTAACATCCAGTGCGTTTCAGTTAAGAGCGAGAAACGTGTGAGCTTCGTGTACAATATAGCTTCGTTTGAGCTGAAAAGTGACTGCGTTTACCTGAAACGAAGTCTCGCTTGTAGGAAGACACAGAGCCTGGCATTTAACTCCGTTTCTGAAGGGAAACACACAGCACAGTTCTCATCCATGAAACGCACTCTGCTTTAGAGCAAGAAGCACGCTCTTGCTTTCTAGAGTCTCTAATAAGGCGGGAAACGTGAGAGTGCTCAGAACAAAAGAACTGTGTTTCCTACACACACGGACCATATCTAGTTCAACTCTGCTTCTGAAACTGATCCAAACCACAGGCCCTCTAACATCCAGTGCGTTTCAGTTAAGAGCGAGAAACGTGTGAGCTTCGTGTACAATATAGCTTCGTTTGAGCTGAAAAGTGACTGCGTTTACCTGAAACGAAGTCTCGCTTGTAGGAAGACACAGAGCCTGGCATTTAACTCCGTTTCTGAAGGGAAACACACAGCACAGTTCTCATCCACGAAACACACTCTGCTTTAGAGCAAGAAGCATGCTCTTGCTTTCTAGAGTCTCTAATAAGGCGGGAAACGTGAGAGTGCTCAGAACAAAAGAACTGTGTTTCCTACACACACGGACCATATCTAGTTCAACTCTGCTTCTGAAACTGATACAAACCACAGGCCCTCTAACATCCAGTGCGTTTCAGTTAAGAGCGAGAAACGTGTGAGCTTCGTGTACAATATAGCTTCGTTTGAGCTGAAAAGTGACTGCGTTTACCTGAAACGAAGTCTCGCTTGTAGGAAGACACAGAGCCTGGCATTTAACTCCATTTCTGAAGGGAAACACACAGCACAGTTCTCATCCACGAAACGCACTCTGCTTTAGAGCAAGAAGCACGCTCTTGCTTTCTAGAGTCTCTAATAAGGCGGGAAACGTGAGAGTGCTCAGAACAAAAGAACTGTGTTTCCTACACACACGGACCATATCTAGTTCAACTCTGCTTCTGAAACTGATACAAACCACAGGCTCTCTAACATCCAGTGCGTTTCAGTTAAGAGCGAGAAACGTGTGAGCTTCGTGTACAATATAGCTTCGTTTGAGCTGAAAAGTGACTGCGTTTACCTGAAACGAAGTCTCGCTTGTAGGAAGACACAGAGCCTGGCATTTAACTCCGTTTCTGAAGGGAAACACACAGCACAGTTTTCATCCACGAAACACACTCTGCTTTAGAGCAAGAAGCACGCTCTTGCTTTCTAGAGTCTCTAATAAGGCGGGAAACGTGAGAGTGCTCAGAACAAAAGAACTGTGTTTCCTACACACACGGACCATATCTAGTTCAACTCTGCTTCTGAAACTGATACAAACCACAGGCCCTCTAACATCCAGTGCGTTTCAGTTAAGAGCGAGAAACGTGTGAGCTTCGTGTACAATATAGCTTCGTTTGAGCTGAAAAGTGACTGCGTTTAACTGAAACGAAGTCTCGCTTGTAGGAAGACACAGAGCCTGGCATTTAACTCCGTTTCTGAAGGGAAACACACAGCACAGTTCTCATCCATGAAACGCACTCTGCTTTAGAGCAAGAAGCACGCTCTTGCTTTCTAGAGTCTCTAATAAGGCGGGAAACGTGAGAGTGCTCAGAACAAAAGAACTGTGTTTCCTACACACACGGACCATATCTAGTTCAACTCTGCTTCTGAAACTGATACAAACCACAGGCCCTCTAACATCCAGTGCGTTTCAGTTAAGAGCGAGAAACGTGTGAGCTTCGTGTACAATATAGCTTCGTTTGAGCTGAAAAGTGACTGCGTTTACCTGAAACGAAGTCTCGCTTGTAGGAAGACACAGAGCCTGGCATTTAACTCCGTTTCTGAAGGGAAACACACAGCACAGTTCTCATCCATGAAACACACTCTGCTTTAGAGCAAGAAGCACGCTCTTGCTTTCTAGAGTCTCTAATAAGGCGGGAAACGTGAGAGTGCTCAGAACAAAAGAACTGTGTTTCCTACACACACGGACCATATCTAGTTCAACTCTGCTTCTGAAACTGATCCAAACCACAGGCCCTCTAACATCCAGTGCGTTTCAGTTAAGAGCGAGAAACGTGTGAGCTTCGTGTACAATATAGCTTCGTTTGAGCTGAAAAGTGACTGCGTTTACCTGAAACGAAGTCTCGCTTGTAGGAAGACACAGAGCCTGGCATTTAACTCCGTTTCTGAAGGGAAACACACAGCACAGTTCTCATCCACGAAACACACTCTGCTTTAGAGCAAGAAGCATGCTCTTGCTTTCTAGAGTCTCTAATAAGGCGGGAAACGTGAGAGTGCTCAGAACAAAAGAACTGTGTTTCCTACACACACGGACCATATCTAGTTCAACTCTGCTTCTGAAACTGATACAAACCACAGGCCCTCTAACATCCAGTGCGTTTCAGTTAAGAGCGAGAAACGTGTGAGCTTCGTGTACAATATAGCTTCGTTTGAGCTGAAAAGTGACTGCGTTTACCTGAAACGAAGTCTCGCTTGTAGGAAGACACAGAGCCTGGCATTTAACTCCATTTCTGAAGGGAAACACACAGCACAGTTCTCATCCACGAAACGCACTCTGCTTTAGAGCAAGAAGCACGCTCTTGCTTTCTAGAGTCTCTAATAAGGCGGGAAACGTGAGAGTGCTCAGAACAAAAGAACTGTGTTTCCTACACACACGGACCATATCTAGTTCAACTCTGCTTCTGAAACTGATACAAACCACAGGCTCTCTAACATCCAGTGCGTTTCAGTTAAGAGCGAGAAACGTGTGAGCTTCGTGTACAATATAGCTTCGTTTGAGCTGAAAAGTGACTGCGTTTACCTGAAACGAAGTCTCGCTTGTAGGAAGACACAGAGCCTGGCATTTAACTCCGTTTCTGAAGGGAAACACACAGCACAGTTCTCATCCACGAAACACACTCTGCTTTAGAGCAAGAAGCACGCTCTTGCTTTCTAGAGTCTCTAATAAGGCGGGAAACGTGAGAGTGCTCAGAACAAAAGAACTGTGTTTCCTACACACACGGACCATATCTAGTTCAACTCTGCTTCTGAAACTGATACAAACCACAGGCCCTCTAACATCCAGTGCGTTTCAGTTAAGAGCGAGAAACGTGTGAGCTTCGTGTACAATATAGCTTCGTTTGAGCTGAAAAGTGACTGCGTTTACCTGAAACGAAGTCTCGCTTGTAGGAAGACACAGAGCCTGGCATTTAACTCCGTTTCTGAAGGGAAACACACAGCACAGTTCTCATCCATGAAACGCACTCTGCTTTAGAGCAAGAAGCACTCTCTTGCTTTCTAGAGTCTCTAATAAGGCGGGAAACGTGAGAGTGCTCAGAACAAAAGAACTGTGTTTCCTACACACACGGACCATATCTAGTTCAACTCTGCTTCTGAAACTGATACAAACCACAGGCCCTCTAACATCCAGTGCGTTTCAGTTAAGAGCGAGAAACGTGTGAGCTTCGTGTACAATATAGCTTCGTTTGAGCTGAAAAGTGACTGCGTTTACCTGAAACGAAGTCTCGCTTGTAGGAAGACACAGAGCCTGGCATTTAACTCCGTTTCTGAAGGGAAACACACAGCACAGTTCTCATCCACGAAACACACTCTGCTTTAGAGCAAGAAGCACGCTCTTGCTTTCTAGAGTCTCTAATAAGGCGGGAAACGTGAGAGTGCTCAGAACAAAAGAACTGTGTTTCCTACACACGGACCATATCTAGTTCAACTCTGCTTCTGAAACTGATACAAACCACAGGCCCTCTAACATCCAGTGCGTTTCAGTTAAGAGCGAGAAACGTGTGAGCTTCGTGTACAATATAGCTTCGTTTGAGCTGAAAAGTGACTGCGTTTACCTGAAACGAAGTCTCGCTTGTAGGAAGACACAGAGCCTGGCATTTAACTCCGTTTCTGAAGGGAAACACACAGCACAGTTCTCATCCATGAAACACACTCTGCTTTAGAGCAAGAAGCACGCTCTTGCTTTCTAGAGTCTCTAATAAGGCGGGAAACGTGAGAGTGCTCAGAACAAAAGAACTGTGTTTCCTACACACACGGACCATATCTAGTTCAACTCTGCTTCTGAAACTGATACAAACCACAGGCCCTCTAACATCCAGTGCGTTTCAGTTAAGAGCGAGAAACGTGTGAGCTTCGTGTACAATATAGCTTCGTTTGAGCTGAAAAGTGACTGCGTTTACCTGAAACGAAGTCTCGCTTGTAGGAAGACACAGAGCCTGGCATTTAACTCCGTTTCTGAAGGGAAACACACAGCACAGTTCTCATCCACGAAACGCACTCTGCTTTAGAGCAAGAAGCACGCTCTTGCTTTCTAGAGTCTCTAATAAGGCGGGAAACGTGAGAGTGCTCAGAACAAAAGAACTGTGTTTCCTACACACACGGACCATATCTAGTTCAACTCTGCTTCTGAAACTGATACAAACGACAGGCCCTCTAACATCCAGTGCGTTTCAGTTAAGAGCGAGAAACGTGTGAGCTTCGTGTACAATATAGCTTCGTTTGAGCTGAAAAGTGACTGCGTTTACCTGAAACGAAGTCTCGCTTGTAGGAAGACACAGAGCCTGGCATTTAACTCCGTTTCTGAAGGGAAACACACAGCACAGTTCTCATCCACGAAACACCCTCTGCTTTAGAGCAAGAAGCACGCTCTTGCTTTCTAGAGTCTCTAATAAGGCGGGAAACGTGAGAGTGCTCAGAACAAAAGAACTGTGTTTCCTACACACACGGACCATATCTAGTTCAACTCTGCTTCTGAAACTGATACAAACCACAGGCCCTCTAACATCCAGTGCGTTTCAGTTAAGAGCGAGAAACGTGTGAGCTTCGTGTACAATATAGCTTCGTTTGAGCTGAAAAGTGACTGCGTTTACCTGAAATGAAGTCTCGCTTGTAGGAAGACACAGAGCCTGGCATTGAACTCCGTTTCTGAAGGGAAACACACAGCACAGTTCTCATCCACGAAACGCACTCTGCTTTAGAGCAAGAAGCACGCTCTTGCTTTCTAGAGTCTCTAATAAGGTGGGAAACGTGAGAGTGCTCAGAACAAAAGAACTGTGTTTCCTACACACACGGACCATATCTAGTTCAACTCTGCTTCTGAAACTGATACAAACCACAGGCCCTCTAACATCCAGTGCGTTTCAGTTAAGAGCGAGAAACGTGTGAGCTTCGTGTACAATATAGCTTCGTTTGAGCTGAAAAGTGACTGCGTTTACCTGAAACGAAGTCTCGCTTGTAGGAAGACACAGAGCCTGGCATTTAACTCCGTTTCTGAAGGGAAACACACAGCACAGTTCTCATCCACGAAACACACTCTGCTTTAGAGCAAGAAGCATGCTCTTGCTTTCTAGAGTCTCTAATAAGGCGGGAAACGTGAGAGTGCTCAGAACAAAAGAACTGTGTTTCCTACACACACGGACCATATCTAGTTCAACTCTACTTCTGAAACTGATACAAACCACAGGCCCTCTAACATCCAGTGCGTTTCAGTTAAGAGCGAGAAACGTGTGAGCTTCGTGTACAATATAGCTTCGTTTGAGCTGAAAAGTGACTGCGTTTACCTGAAACGAAGTCTCGCTTGTAGGAAGACACAGAGCCTGGCATTTAACTCCATTTCTGAAGGGAAACACACAGCACAGTTCTCATCCACGAAACGCACTCTGCTTTAGAGCAAGAAGCACGCTCTTGCTTTCTAGAGTCTCTAATAAGGCGGGAAACGTGAGAGTGCTCAGAACAAAAGAACTGTGTTTCCTACACACACGGACCATATCTAGTTCAACTCTGCTTCTGAAACTGATACAAACCACAGGCTCTCTAACATCCAGTGCCTTTCAGTTAAGAGCGAGAAACGTGTGAGCTTCGTGTACAATATAGCTTCGTTTGAGCTGAAAAGTGACTGCGTTTACCTGAAACGAAGTCTCGCTTGTAGGAAGACACAGAGCCTGGCATTTAACTCCGTTTCTGAAGGGAAACACACAGCACAGTTCTCATCCACGAAACACACTCTGCTTTAGAGCAAGAAGCACGCTCTTGCTTTCTAGAGTCTCTAATAAGGCGGGAAACGTGAGAGTGCTCAGAACAAAAGAACTGTGTTTCCTACACACACGGACCATATCTAGTTCAACTCTGCTTCTGAAACTGATACAAACCACAGGCCCTCTAACATCCAGTGCGTTTCAGTTAAGAGCGAGAAACGTGTGAGCTTCGTGTACAATATAGCTTCGTTTGAGCTGAAAAGTGACTGCGTTTACCTGAAACGAAGTCTCGCTTGTAGGAAGACACAGAGCCTGGCATTTAACTCCGTTTCTGAAGGGAAACACACAGCACAGTTCTCATCCATGAAACGCACTCTGCTTTAGAGCAAGAAGCACGCTCTTGCTTTCTAGAGTCTCTAATAAGGCGGGAAACGTGAGAGTGCTCAGAACAAAAGAACTGTGTTTCCTACACACACGGACCATATCTAGTTCAACTCTGCTTCTGAAACTGATCCAAACCACAGGCCCTCTAACATCCAGTGCGTTTCAGTTAAGAGCGAGAAACGTGTGAGCTTCGTGTACAATATAGCTTCGTTTGAGCTGAAAAGTGACTGCGTTTACCTGAAACGAAGTCTCGCTTGTAGGAAGACACAGAGCCTGGCATTTAACTCCGTTTCTGAAGGGAAACACACAGCACAGTTCTCATCCATGAAACGCACTCTGCTTTAGAGCAAGAAGCACGCTCTTGCTTTCTAGAGTCTCTAATAAGGCGGGAAACGTGAGAGTGCTCAGAACAAAAGAACTGTGTTTCCTACACACACGGACCATATCTAGTTCAACTCTGCTTCTGAAACTGATCCAAACCACAGGCCCTCTAACATCCAGTGCGTTTCAGTTAAGAGCGAGAAACGTGTGAGCTTCGTGTACAATATAGCTTCGTTTGAGCTGAAAAGTGACTGCGTTTACCTGAAACGAAGTCTCGCTTGTAGGAAGACACAGAGCCTGGCATTTAACTCCATTTCTGAAGGGAAACACACAGCACAGTTCTCATCCACGAAACGCACTCTGCTTTAGAGCAAGAAGCACGCTCTTGCTTTCTAGAGTCTCTAATAAGGCGGGAAACGTGAGAGTGCTCAGAACAAGAGAACTGTGTTTCCTACACACACGGACCATATCTAGTTCAACTCTGCTTCTGAAACTGATACAAACCACAGGCCCTCTAACATCCAGTGTGTTTCAGTTAAGAGCGAGAAACGTGTGAGCTTCGTGTACAATATAGCTTCGTTTGAGCTGAAAAGTGACTGCGTTTACCTGAAACGAAGTCTCGCTTGTAGGAAGACACAGAGCCTGGCATTTAACTCCGTTTCTGAAGGGAAACACACAGCACAGTTCTCATCCACGAAACACACTCTGCTTTAGAGCAAGAAGCACGCTCTTGCTTTCTAGAGTCTCTAATAAGGCGGGAAACGTGAGAGTGCTCAGAACAAAAGAACTGTGTTTCCTACACACACGGACCATATCTAGTTCAACTCTGCTTCTGAAACTGATACAAACCACAGGCCCTCTAACATCCAGTGCGTTTCAGTTAAGAGCGAGAAACGTGTGAGCTTCGTGTACAATATAGCTTCGTTTGAGCTGAAAAGTGACTGCGTTTACCTGAAACGAAGTCTCGCTTGTAGGAAGACACAGAGCCTGGCATTTAACTCCGTTTCTGAAGGAAAACACACAGCACAGTTCTCATCCATGAAACACACTCTGCTTTAGAGCAAGAAGCACGCTCTTGCTTTCTAGAGTCTCTAATAAGGCGGGAAACGTGAGAGTGCTCAGAACAAAAGAACTGTGTTTCCTACACACACGGACCATATCTAGTTCAACTCTGCTTCTGAAACTGATACAAACCACAGGCCCTCTAACATCCAGTGCGTTTCAGTTAAGAGCGAGAAACGTGTGAGCTTCGTGTACAATATAGCTTCGTTTGAGCTGAAAAGTGACTGCGTTTACCTGAAACGAAGTCTCGCTTGTAGGAAGACACAGAGCCTGGCATTTAACTCCGTTTCTGAAGGGAAACACACAGCACAGTTCTAATCCACGAAACACACTCTGCTTTAGAGCAAGAAGCACGCTCTTGCTTTCTAGAGTCTCTAATAAGGCGGGAAACGTGAGAGTGCTCAGAACAAAAGAACTGTGTTTCCTACACACACGGACCATATCTAGTTCAACTCTGCTTCTGAAACTGATACAAACCACAGGCCCTCTAACATCCAGTGCGTTTCAGTTAAGAGCGAGAAACGTGTGAGCTTCGTGTACAATATAGCTTCGTTTGAGCTGAAAAGTGACTGCGTTTACCTGAAACGAAGTCTCGCTTGTAGGAAGACACAGAGCCTGGCATTTAACTCCGTTTCTGAAGGGAAACACACAGCACAGTTCTCATCCACGAAACACACTGTGCTTTAGAGCAAGAAGCACGCTCTTGCTTTCTAGAGTCTCTAATAAGGCGGGAAACGTGAGTGTGCTCAGAACAAAAGAACTGTGTTTCATACACACACGGACCATATCTAGTTCAACTCTGCTTCTGAAACTGATACAAACCACAGGCCCTCTAACATCCAGTGCGTTTCAGTTAAGAGCGAGAAACGTGTGAGCTTCGTGTACAATATAGCTTTGTTTGAGCTGAAAAGTGACTGCGTTTACCTGAAACGAAGTCTCGCTTGTAGGAAGACACAGAGCCTGGCATTTAACTCCGTTTCTGAAGGGAAACACACAGCACAGTTCTCATCCATGAAACGCACTCTGCTTTAGAGCAAGAAGCACGCTCTTGCTTTCTAGAGTCTCTAATAAGGCGGGAAACGTGAGAGTGCTCAGAACAAAAGAACTTTGTTTCCTACACACACGGACCATATCTAGTTCAACTCTGCTTCTGAAACTGATACAAACCACAGGCCCTCTAACATCCAGTGCGTTTCAGTTAAGAGCGAGAAACGTGTGAGCTTCGTGTACAATATAGCTTCGTTTGAGCTGAAAAGTGACTGCGTTTACCTGAAACGAAGTCTCGCTTGTAGGAAGACACAGAGCCTGGCATTTAACTCCGTTTCTGAAGGGAAACACACAGCACAGTTCTCATCCATGAAACGCACTCTGCTTTAGAGCAAGAAGCACGCTCTTGCTTTCTAGAGTCTCTAATAAGGCGGGAAACGTGAGAGTGCTCAGAACAAAAGAACTGTGTTTCCTACACACACGGACCATATCTAGTTCAACTCTGCTTCTGAAACTGATACAAACCACAGGCCCTCTAACATCCAGTGCGTTTCAGTTAAGAGCGAGAAACGTGTGAGCTTCGTGTACAATATAGCTTCGTTTGAGCTGAAAAGTGACTGCGTTTACCTGAAACGAAGTCTCGCTTGTAGGAAGACACAGAGCCTGGCATTTAACTCCGTTTCTGAAGGGAAACACACCGCACAGTTCTCATCCATGAAACACACTCTGCTTTAGAGCAAGAAGCACGCTCTTGCTTTCTAGAGTCTCTAATAAGGCGGGAAACGTGAGAGTGCTCAGAACAAAAGAACTGTGTTTCCTACACACACGGACCATATCTAGTTGAACTCTGCTTCTGAAACTGATACAAACCACAGGCCCTCTAACATCCAGTGCGTTTCAGTTAAGAGCGAGAAACGTGTGAGCTTCGTGTACAATATAGCTTCGTTTGAGCTGAAAAGTGACTGCGTTTACCTGAAACGAAGTCTCGCTTGTAGGAAGACACAGAGCCTGGCATTTAACTCCGTTTCTGAAGGGAAACACACAGCACAGTTCTCATCCACGAAACACACTCTGCTTTAGAGCAAGAAGCACGCTCTTGCTTTCTAGAGTCTCTAATAAGGCGGGAAACGTGAGAGTGCTCAGAACAAAAGAACTGTGTTTCCTACACACACGGACCATATCTAGTTCAACTCTGCTTCTGAAACTGATACAAACCACAGGCCCTCTAACATCCAGTGCGTTTCAGTTAAGAGCGAGAAACGTGTGAGCTTCGTGTACAATATAGCTTCGTTTGAGCTGAAAAGTGACTGCGTTTACCTGAAACGAAGTCTCGCTTGTAGGAAGACACAGAGCCTGGCATTTAACTCCGTTTCTGAAGGGAAACACACAGCACAGTTCTCATCCACGAAACACACTCTGCTTTAGAGCAAGAAGCACGCTCTTGCTTTCTAGAGTCTCTAATAAGGCGGGAAACGTGAGAGTGCTCAGAACAAAAGAACTGTGTTTCCTACACACACGGACCATATCTAGTTGAACTCTGCTTCTGAAACTGATACAAACCACAGGCCCTCTAACATCCAGTGCGTTTCAGTTAAGAGCGAGAAACGTGTGAGCTTCGTGTACAATATAGCTTCGTTTGAGCTGAAAAGTGACTGCGTTTACCTGAAACGAAGTCTCGCTTGTAGGAAGACACAGAGCCTGGCATTTAACTCCGTTTCTGAAGGGAAACACACAGCACAGTTCTCATCCACGAAACACACTCTGCTTTAGAGCAAGAAGCACGCTCTTGCTTTCTAGAGTCTCTAATAAGGCGGGAAACGTGAGAGTGCTCAGAACAAAAGAACTGTGTTTCCTACACACACGGACCATATCTAGTTCAACTCTGCTTCTGAAACTGATACAAACCACAGGCCCTCTAACATCCAGTGCGTTTCAGTTAAGAGCGAGAAACGTGTGAGCTTCGTGTACAATATAGCTTCGTTTGAGCTGAAAAGTGACTGCGTTTACCTGAAACGAAGTCTCGCTTGTAGGAAGACACAGAGCCTGGCATTTAACTCCGTTTCTGAAGGGAAACACACAGCACAGTTCTCATCCATGAAACGCACTCTGCTTTAGAGCAAGAAGCACGCTCTTGCTTTCTAGAGTCTCTAATAAGGCGGGAAACGTGAGAGTGCTCAGAACAAAAGAACTGTGTTTCCTACACACACGGACCATATCTAGTTCAACTCTGCTTCTGAAACTGATACAAACCACAGGCCCTCTAACATCCAGTGCGTTTCAGTTAAGAGCGAGAAACGTGTGAGCTTCGTGTACAATATAGCTTCGTTTGAGCTGAAAAGTGACTGCGTTTACCTGAAACGAAGTCTCGCTTGTAGGAAGACACAGAGCCTGGCATTTAACTCCGTTTCTGAAGGGAAACACACAGCACAGTTCTCATCCATGAAACACACTCTGCTTTAGAGCAAGAAGCACGCTCTTGCTTTCTAGAGTCTCTAATAAGGCGGGAAACGTGAGAGTGCTCAGAACAAAAGAACTGTGTTTCCTACACACACGGACCATATCTAGTTCAACTCTGCTTCTGAAACTGATACAAACCACAGGCCCTCTAACATCCAGTGCGTTTCAGTTAAGAGCGAGAAACGTGTGAGCTTCGTGTACAATATAGCTTCGTTTGAGCTGAAAAGTGACTGCGTTTACCTGAAACGAAGTCTCGCTTGTAGGAAGACACAGAGCCTGGCATTTAACTCCGTTTCTGAAGGGAAACACACAGCACAGTTCTCATCCACGAAACACACTCTGCTTTAGAGCAAGAAGCACGCTCTTGCTTTCTAGAGTCTCTAATAAGGCGGGAAACGTGAGAATGCTCAGAACAAAAGAACTGTGTTTCCTTCACACACTGACCATATCTAGTTCAACTCTGCTTCCGAAACTGATACAAACCACAGGCCCTCTAACATCCAGTGCGTTTCAGTTAAGAGCGAGAAACGTGTGAGCTTCGTGTACAATATAGCTTCGTTTGAGCTGAAAAGTGACTGCGTTTACCTGAAACGAAGTCTCGCTTGTAGGAAGACACAGAGCCTGGCATTTAACTCCGTTTCTGAAGGGAAACACACAGCACAGTTCTCATCCATGAAACACACTCTGCTTTAGAGCAAGAAGCACGCTCTTGCTTTCTAGAGTCTCTAATAAGGCGGGAAACGTGAGAGTGCTCAGAACAAAAGAACTGTGTTTCCTACACACACGGACCATATCTAGTTGAACTCTGCTTCTGAAACTGATACAAACCACAGGCCCTCTAACATCCAGTGCGTTTCAGTTAAGAGCGAGAAACGTGTGAGCTTCGTGTACAATATAGCTTCGTTTGAGCTGAAAAGTGACTGCGTTTACCTGAAACGAAGTCTCGCTTGTAGGAAGACACAGAGCCTGGCATTTAACTCCGTTTCTGAAGGGAAACACACAGCACAGTTCTCATCCACGAAACACACTCTGCTTTAGAGCAAGAAGCACGCTCTTGCTTTCTAGAGTCTCTAATAAGGCGGGAAACGTGAGAGTGCTCAGAACAAAAGAACTGTGTTTCCTACACACACGGACCATATCTAGTTCAACTCTGCTTCTGAAACTGATACAAACCACAGGCCCTCTAACATCCAGTGCGTTTCAGTTAAGAGCGAGAAACGTGTGAGCTTCGTGTACAATATAGCTTCGTTTGAGCTGAAAAGTGACTGCGTTTACCTGAAACGAAGTCTCGCTTGTAGGAAGACACAGAGCCTGGCATTTAACTCCGTTTCTGAAGGGAAACACACAGCACAGTTCTCATCCACGAAACACACTCTGCTTTAGAGCAAGAAGCACGCTCTTGCTTTCTAGAGTCTCTAATAAGGCGGGAAACGTGAGAGTGCTCAGAACAAAAGAACTGTGTTTCCTACACACACGGACCATATCTAGTTCAACTCTGCTTCTGAAACTGATACAAACCACAGGCCCTCTAACATCCAGTGCGTTTCAGTTAAGAGGGAGAAACGTGTGAGCTTCGTGTACAATATAGCTTCGTTTGAGCTGAAAAGTGACTGCGTTTACCTGAAACGAAGTCTCGCTTGTAGGAAGACACAGAGCCTGGCATTTAACTCCGTTTCTGAAGGGAAACACACAGCACAGTTCTCATCCATGAAACGCACTCTGCTTTAGAGCAAGAAGCACGCTCTTGCTTTCTAGAGTCTCTAATAAGGCGGGAAACGTGAGAGTGCTCAGAACAAAAGAACTGTGTTTCCTACACACACGGACCATATCTAGTTCAACTCTGCTTCTGAAACTGATACAAACCACAGGCCCTCTAACATCCAGTGCGTTTCAGTTAAGAGCGAGAAACGTGTGAGCTTCGTGTACAATATAGCTTCGTTTGAGCTGAAAAGTGACTGCGTTTACCTGAAACGAAGTCTCGCTTGTAGGAAGACACAGAGCCTGGCATTTAACTCCGTTTCTGAAGGGAAACACACAGCACAGTTCTCATCCATGAAACACACTCTGCTTTAGAGCAAGAAGCACGCTCTTGCTTTCTAGAGTCTCTAATAAGGCGGGAAACGTGAGAGTGCTCAGAACAAAAGAACTGTGTTTCCTACACACACGGACCATATCTAGTTGAACTCTGCTTCTGAAACTGATACAAACCACAGGCCCTCTAACATCCAGTGCGTTTCAGTTAAGAGCGAGAAACGTGTGAGCTTCGTGTACAATATAGCTTCGTTTGAGCTGAAAAGTGACTGCGTTTACCTGAAACGAAGTCTCGCTTGTAGGAAGACACAGAGCCTGGCATTTAACTCCGTTTCTGAAGGGAAACACACAGCACAGTTCTCATCCACGAAACACACTCTGCTTTAGAGCAAGAAGCACGCTCTTGCTTTCTAGAGTCTCTAATAAGGCGGGAAACGTGAGAGTGCTCAGAACAAAAGAACTGTGTTTCCTACACACACGGACCATATCTAGTTCAACTCTGCTTCTGAAACTGATACAAACCACAGGCCCTCTAACATCCAGTGCGTTTCAGTTAAGAGCGAGAAACGTGTGAGCTTCGTGTACAATATAGCTTCGTTTGAGCTGAAAAGTGACTGCGTTTACCTGAAACGAAGTCTCGCTTGTAGGAAGACACAGAGCCTGGCATTTAACTCCGTTTCTGAAGGGAAACACACAGCACAGTTCTCATCCATGAAACGCACTCTGCTTTAGAGCAAGAAGCACGCTCTTGCTTTCTAGAGTCTCTAATAAGGCGGGAAACGTGAGAGTGCTCAGAACAAAAGAACTGTGTTTCCTACACACACGGACCATATCTAGTTCAACTCTGCTTCTGAAACTGATACAAACCACAGGCCCTCTAACATCCAGTGCGTTTCAGTTAAGAGGGAGAAACGTGTGAGCTTCGTGTACAATATAGCTTCGTTTGAGCTGAAAAGTGACTGCGTTTACCTGAAACGAAGTCTCGCTTGTAGGAAGACACAGAGCCTGGCATTTAACTCCGTTTCTGAAGGGAAACACACAGCACAGTTCTCATCCATGAAACGCACTCTGCTTTAGAGCAAGAAGCACGCTCTTGCTTTCTAGAGTCTCTAATAAGGCGGGAAACGTGAGAGTGCTCAGAACAAAAGAACTGTGTTTCCTACACACACGGACCATATCTAGTTCAACTCTGCTTCTGAAACTGATACAAACCACAGGCCCTCTAACATCCAGTGCGTTTCAGTTAAGAGCGAGAAACGTGTGAGCTTCGTGTACAATATAGCTTCGTTTGAGCTGAAAAGTGACTGCGTTTACCTGAAACGAAGTCTCGCTTGTAGGAAGACACAGAGCCTGGCATTTAACTCCGTTTCTGAAGGGAAACACACAGCACAGTTCTCATCCATGAAACACACTCTGCTTTAGAGCAAGAAGCACGCTCTTGCTTTCTAGAGTCTCTAATAAGGCGGGAAACGTGAGAGTGCTCAGAACAAAAGAACTGTGTTTCCTACACACACGGACCATATCTAGTTGAACTCTGCTTCTGAAACTGATACAAACCACAGGCCCTCTAACATCCAGTGCGTTTCAGTTAAGAGCGAGAAACGTGTGAGCTTCGTGTACAATATAGCTTCGTTTGAGCTGAAAAGTGACTGCGTTTACCTGAAACGAAGTCTCGCTTGTAGGAAGACACAGAGCCTGGCATTTAACTCCGTTTCTGAAGGGAAACACACAGCACAGTTCTCATCCACGAAACACACTCTGCTTTAGAGCAAGAAGCACGCTCTTGCTTTCTAGAGTCTCTAATAAGGCGGGAAACGTGAGAGTGCTCAGAACAAAAGAACTGTGTTTCCTACACACACGGACCATATCTAGTTCAACTCTGCTTCTGAAACTGATACAAACCACAGGCCCTCTAACATCCAGTGCGTTTCAGTTAAGAGCGAGAAACGTGTGAGCTTCGTGTACAATATAGCTTCGTTTGAGCTGAAAAGTGACTGCGTTTACCTGAAACGAAGTCTCGCTTGTAGGAAGACACAGAGCCTGGCATTTAACTCCGTTTCTGAAGGGAAACACACAGCACAGTTCTCATCCATGAAACGCACTCTGCTTTAGAGCAAGAAGCACGCTCTTGCTTTCTAGAGTCTCTAATAAGGCGGGAAACGTGAGAGTGCTCAGAACAAAAGAACTGTGTTTCCTACACACACGGACCATATCTAGTTCAACTCTGCTTCTGAAACTGATACAAACCACAGGCCCTCTAACATCCAGTGCGTTTCAGTTAAGAGCGAGAAACGTGTGAGCTTCGTGTACAATATAGCTTCGTTTGAGCTGAAAAGTGACTGCGTTTTCCTGAAACGAAGTCTCGCTTGTAGGAAGACACAGAGCCTGGCATTTAACTCCGTTTCTGAAGGGAAACACACAGCACAGTTCTCATCCACGAAACACACTCTGCTTTAGAGCAAGAAGCACGCTCTTGCTTTCTAGAGTCTCTAATAAGGCGGGAAACGTGAGAGTGCTCAGAACAAAAGAACTGTGTTTCCTACACACACGGACCATATCTAGTTCAACTCTGCTTCTGAAACTGATACAAACCACAGGCCCTCTAACATCCAGTGCGTTTCAGTTAAGAGCGAGAAACGTGTGAGCTTCGTGTACAATATAGCTTCGTTTGAGCTGAAAAGTGACTGCGTTTACCTGAAACGAAGTCTCGCTTGTAGGAAGACACAGAGCCTGGCATTTAACTCCGTTTCTGAAGGGAAACACACAGCACAGTTCTCATCCACGAAACACACTCTGCTTTAGAGCAAGAAGCACGCTCTTGCTTTCTAGAGTCTCTAATAAGGCGGGAAACGTGAGAGTGCTCAGAACAAAAGAACTGTGTTTCCTACACACACGGACCATATCTAGTTCAACTCTGCTTCTGAAACTGATACAAACCACAGGCCCTCTAACATCCAGTGCGTTTCAGTTAAGAGCGAGAAACGTGTGAGCTTCGTGTACATATAGCTTCGTTTGAGCTGAAAAGTGACTGCGTTTACCTGAAACGAAGTCTCGCTTGTAGGAAGACACAGAGCCTGGCATTTAACTCCGTTTCTGAAGGGAAAAAAACACAGCACAGTTCTCATCCACGAAACACACTCTGCTTTAGAGCAAGAAGCACGCTCTTGCTTTCTAGAGTCTCTAATAAGGCGGGAAACGTGAGAGTGCTCAGAACAAAAGAACTGTGTTTCCTTCACACACGGACCATATCTAGTTCAACTCTGCTTCTGAAACTGATACAAACCACAGGCCCTCTAACATCCAGTGCGTTTCAGTTAAGAGCGAGAAACGTGTGAGCTTCGTGTACAATATAGCTTCGTTTGAGCTGAAAAGTGACTGCGTTTACCTGAAACGAAGTCTCGCTTGTAGGAAGACACAGAGCCTGGCATTTAACTCCGTTTCTGAAGGGAAACACACAGCACAGTTCTCATCCATGAAACACACTCTGCTTTAGAGCAAGAAGCACGCTCTTGCTTTCTAGAGTCTCTAATAAGGCGGGAAACGTGAGAGTGCTCAGAACAAAAGAACTGTGTTTCCTACACACACGGACCATATCTAGTTCAACTCTGCTTCTGAAACTGATACAAACCACAGGCCCTCTAACATCCAGTGCGTTTCAGTTAAGAGCGAGAAACGTGTGAGCTTCGTGTACAATATAGCTTCGTTTGAGCTGAAAATTGACTGCGTTTACCTGAAACGAAGTCTCGCTTGTAGGAAGACACAGAGCCTGGCATTTAACTCCGTTTCTGAAGGGAAACACACAGCACAGTTCTCATCCATGAAACGCACTCTGCTTTAGAGCAAGAAGCACGCTCTTGCTTTCTAGAGTCTCTAATAAGGCGGGAAACGTGAGAGTGCTCAGAACAAAAGAACTGTGTTTCCTACACACACGGACCATATCTAGTTCAACTCTGCTTCTGAAACTGGTACAAACCATAGGCCCTCTAACATCCAGTGCGTTTCAGTTAAGAGTGAGAAACGTGTGAGCTTCGTGTACAATATAGCTTCGTTTGAGCTGAAAAGTGACTGCGTTTACCTGAAACGAAGTCTCGCTTGTAGGAAGACACAGAGCCTGGCATTTAACTCCGTTTCTGAAGGGAAACACACAGCACAGTTCTCATCCATGAAACACACTCTGCTTTAGAGCAAGAAGCACGCTCTTGCTTTCTAGAGTCTCTAATAAGGCGGGAAACGTGAGAGTGCTCAGAACAAAAGAACTGTGTTTCCTACACACACGGACCATATCTAGTTCAACTCTGCTTCTGAAACTGATACAAACCACAGGCCCTCTAACATCCAGTGCGTTTCAGTTAAGAGCGAGAAACGTGTGAGCTTCGTGTACAATATAGCTTCGTTTGAGCTGAAAAGTGACTGCGTTTACCTGAAACGAAGTCTCGCTTGTAGGAAGACACAGAGCCTGGCATTTAACTCCGTTTCTGAAGGGAAACACAAAGCACAGTTCTCATCCATGAAACGCACTCTGCTTTAGAGCAAGAAGCACGCTCTTGCTTTCTAGAGTCTCTAATAAGGCGGGAAACGTGAGAGTGCTCAGAACAAAAGAACTGTGTTTCCTACACACACGGACCATATCTAGTTCAACTCTGCTTCTGAAACTGATACAAACCACAGGCCCTCTAACATCCAGTGCGTTTCAGTTAAGAGCGAGAAACGTGTGAGCTTCGTGTACAATATAGCTTCGTTTGAGCTGAAAAGTGACTGCGTTTACCTGAAACGAAGTCTCGCTTGTAGGAAGACACAGAGCCTGGCATTTAACTCCGTTTCTGAAGGGAAACACACAGCACAGTTCTCATCCACGAAACACACTCTGCTTTAGAGCAAGAAGCACGCTCTTGCTTTCTAGAGTCTCTAATAAGGCGGGAAACGTGAGAATGCTCAGAACAAAAGAACTGTGTTTCCTTCACACACGGACCATATCTAGTTCAACTCTGCTTCTGAAACTGATACAAACCACAGGCCCTCTAACATCCAGTGCGTTTCAGTTAAGAGCGAGAAACGTGTGAGCTTCGTGTACAATATAGCTTCGTTTGAGCTGAAAAGTGACTGCGTTTACCTGAAACGAAGTCTCGCTTGTAGGAAGACACAGAGCCTGGCATTTAACTCCGTTTCTGAAGGGAAACACACAGCACAGTTCTCATCCATGAAACGCACTCTGCTTTAGAGCAAGAAGCACGCTCTTGCTTTCTAGAGTCTCTAATAAGGCGGGAAACGTGAGAGTGCTCAGAACAAAAGAACTGGGTTTCCTACACACACGGACCATATCTAGTTCAACTCTGCTTCTGAAACTGATACAAACCACAGGCCCTCTAACATCCAGTGCGTTTCAGTTAAGAGCGAGAAACGTGTGAGCTTCGTGTACAATATAGCTTCGTTTGAGCTGAAAAGTGACTGCGTTTTCCTGAAACGAAGTCTCGCTTGTAGGAAGACACAGAGCCTGGCATTTAACTCCGTTTCTGAAGGGAAACACACAGCACCGTTCTCATCCACGAAACACACTCTGCTTTAGAGCAAGAAGCACGCTCTTGCTTTCTAGAGTCTCTAATAAGGCGGGAAACGTGAGAGTGCTCAGAACAAAAGAACTGTGTTTCCTACACACACGGACCATATCTAGTTCAACTCTGCTTCTGAAACTGATACAAACCACAGGCCCTCTAACATCCAGTGCGTTTCAGTTAAGAGCGAGAAACGTGTGAGCTTCGTGTACAATATAGCTTCGTTTGAGCTGAAAAGTGACTGCGTTTACCTGAAACGAAGTCTCGCTTGTAGGAAGACACAGAGCCTGGCATTTAACTCCGTTTCTGAAGGGAAACACAAAGCACAGTTCTCATCCACGAAACGCACTCTGCTTTAGAGCAAGAAGCACGCTCTTGCTTTCTAGAGTCTCTAATAAGGCGGGAAACGTGAGAGTGCTCAGAACAAAAGAACTGTGTTTCCTACACACACGGACCATATCTAGTTCAACTCTGCTTCTGAAACTGATACAAACCACAGGCCCTCTAACATCCAGTGCGTTTCAGTTAAGAGCGAGAAACGTGTGAGCTTCGTGTACATATAGCTTCGTTTGAGCTGAAAAGTGACTGCGTTTACCTGAAACGAAGTCTCGCTTGTAGGAAGACACAGAGCCTGGCATTTAACTCCGTTTCTGAAGGGAAAAAAACACAGCACAGTTCTCATCCACGAAACACACTCTGCTTTAGAGCAAGAAGCACGCTCTTGCTTTCTAGAGTCTCTAATAAGGCGGGAAACGTGAGAGTGCTCAGAACAAAAGAACTGTGTTTCCTTCACACACGGACCATATCTAGTTCAACTCTGCTTCTGAAACTGATACAAACCACAGGCCCTCTAACATCCAGTGCGTTTCAGTTAAGAGCGAGAAACGTGTGAGCTTCGTGTACAATATAGCTTCGTTTGAGCTGAAAAGTGACTGCGTTTACCTGAAACGAAGTCTCGCTTGTAGGAAGACACAGAGCCTGGCATTTAACTCCGTTTCTGAAGGGAAACACACAGCACAGTTCTCATCCATGAAACACACTCTGCTTTAGAGCAAGAAGCACGCTCTTGCTTTCTAGAGTCTCTAATAAGGCGGGAAACGTGAGAGTGCTCAGAACAAAAGAACTGTGTTTCCTACACACACGGACCATATCTAGTTCAACTCTGCTTCTGAAACTGATACAAACCACAGGCCCTCTAACATCCAGTGCGTTTCAGTTAAGAGCGAGAAACGTGTGAGCTTCATGTACAATATAGCTTCGTTTGAGCTGAAAATTGACTGCGTTTACCTGAAACGAAGTCTCGCTTGTAGGAAGACACAGAGCCTGGCATTTAACTCCGTTTCTGAAGGGAAACACACAGCACAGTTCTCATCCATGAAACGCACTCTGCTTTAGAGCAAGAAGCACGCTCTTGCTTTCTAGAGTCTCTAATAAGGCGGGAAACGTGAGAGTGCTCAGAACAAAAGAACTGTGTTTCCTACACACACGGACCATATCTAGTTCAACTCTGCTTCTGAAACTGATACAAACCACAGGCCCTCTAACATCCAGTGCGTTTCAGTTAAGAGCGAGAAACGTGTGAGCTTCGTGTACAATATAGCTTCGTTTGAGCTGAAAAGTGACTGCGTTTACCTGAAACGAAGTCTCGCTTGTAGGAAGACACAGAGCCTGGCATTTAACTCCGTTTCTGAAGGGAAACACACAGCACAGTTCTCATCCATGAAACACACTCTGCTTTAGAGCAAGAAGCACGCTCTTGCTTTCTAGAGTCTCTAATAAGGCGGGAAACGTGAGAGTGCTCAGAACAAAAGAACTGTGTTTCCTACACACACGGACCATATCTAGTTCAACTCTGCTTCTGAAACTGATACAAACCACAGGCCCTCTAACATCCAGTGCGTTTCAGTTAAGAGCGAGAAACGTGTGAGCTTCGTGTACAATATAGCTTCGTTTGAGCTGAAAAGTGACTGCGTTTACCTGAAACGAAGTCTCGCTTGTAGGAAGACACAGAGCCTGGCATTTAACTCCGTTTCTGAAGGGAAACACAAAGCACAGTTCTCATCCATGAAACGCACTCTGCTTTAGAGCAAGAAGCACGCTCTTGCTTTCTAGAGTCTCTAATAAGGCGGGAAACGTGAGAGTGCTCAGAACAAAAGAACTGTGTTTCCTACACACACGGACCATATCTAGTTCAACTCTGCTTCTGAAACTGATACAAACCACAGGCCCTCTAACATCCAGTGCGTTTCAGTTAAGAGCGAGAAACGTGTGAGCTTCGTGTACAATATAGCTTCGTTTGAGCTGAAAAGTGACTGCGTTTACCTGAAACGAAGTCTCGCTTGTAGGAAGACACAGAGCCTGGCATTTAACTCCGTTTCTGAAGGGAAACACACAGCACAGTTCTCATCCACGAAGCACACTCTGCTTTAGAGCAAGAAGCACGCTCTTGCTTTCTAGAGTCTCTAATAAGGCGGGAAACGTGAGAATGCTCAGAACAAAAGAACTGTGTTTCCTTCACACACGGACCATATCTAGTTCAACTCTGCTTCTGAAACTGATACAAACCACAGGCCCTCTAACATCCAGTGCGTTTCAGTTAAGAGAGAGAAACGTGTGAGCTTCGTGTACAATATAGCTTCGTTTGAGCTGAAAAGTGACTGCGTTTACCTGAAACGAAGTCTCGCTTGTAGGAAGACACAGAGCCTGGCATTTAACTCCGTTTCTGAAGGGAAACACACAGCACAGTTCTCATCCACGAAACACACTCTGCTTTAGAGCAAGAAGCACGCTCTTGCTTTCTAGAGTCTCTAATAAGGCGGGAAACGTGAGAGTGCTCAGAACAAAAGAACTGTGTTTCCTACACACACGGACCATATCTAGTTCAACTCTGCTTCTGAAACTGATACAAACCACAGGCCCTCTAACATCCAGTGCGTTTCAGTTAAGAGCGAGAAACGTGTGAGCTTCGTGTACAATATAGCTTCGTTTGAGCTGAAAAGTGACTGCGTTTACCTGAAACGAAGTCTCGCTTGTAGGAAGACACAGAGCCTGGCATTTAACTCCGTTTCTGAAGGGAAACACAAAGCACAGTTCTCATCCATGAAACGCACTCTGCTTTAGAGCAAGAAGCACGCTCTTGCTTTCTAGAGTCTCTAATAAGGCGGGAAACGTGAGAGTGCTCAGAACAAAAGAACTGTGTTTCCTACACACACGGACCATATCTAGTTCAACTCTGCTTCTGAAACTGATACAAACCACAGGCCCTCTAACATCCAGTGCGTTTCAGTTAAGAGCGAGAAACTTGTGAGCTTCGTGTACAATATAGCTTCGTTTGAGCTGAAAAGTGACTGCGTTTACCTGAAACGAAGTCTCGCTTGTAGGAAGACACAGAGCCTGGCATTTAACTCCGTTTCTGAAGGGAAACACACAGCACAGTTCTCATCCACGAAGCACACTCTGCTTTAGAGCAAGAAGCACGCTCTTGCTTTCTAGAGTCTCTAATAAGGCGGGAAACGTGAGAATGCTCAGAACAAAAGAACTGTGTTTCCTTCACACACGGACCATATCTAGTTCAACTCTGCTTCTGAAACTGATACAAACCACAGGCCCTCTAACATCCAGTGCGTTTCAGTTAAGAGCGAGAAACGTGTGAGCTTCGTGTACAATATAGCTTCGTTTGAGCTGAAAAGTGACTGCGTTTACCTGAAACGAAGTCTCGCTTGTAGGAAGACACAGAGCCTGGCATTTAACTCCGTTTCTGAAGGGAAACACACAGCACAGTTCTCATCCACGAAACACACTCTGCTTTAGAGCAAGAAGCACGCTCTTGCTTTCTAGAGTCTCTAATAAGGCGGGAAACGTGAGAGTGCTCAGAACAAAAGAACTGTGTTTCCTACACACACGGACCATATCTAGTTCAACTCTGCTTCTGAAACTGATACAAACCACAGGCCCTCTAACATCCAGTGCGTTTCAGTTAAGAGCGAGAAACGTGTGAGCTTCGTGTATAATATAGCTTCGTTTGAGCTGAAAAGTGACTGCGTTTACCTGAAACGAAGTCTCACTTGTAGGAAGACACAGAGCCTGGCATTTAACTCCGTTTCTGAAGGGAAACACACAGCACAGTTCTCATCCACGAAACACACTCTGCTTTAGAGCAAGAAGCACGCTCTTGCTTTCTAGAGTCTCTAATAAGGCGGGAAACGTGAGAGTGCTCAGAACAAAAGAACTGTGTTTCCTACACACACGGACCATATCTAGTTCAACTCTGCTTCTGAAACTGATACAAACCACAGGCCCTCTAACATCCAGTGCGTTTCAGTTAAGAGCGAGAAACGTGTGAGCTTCGTGTACAATATAGCTTCGTTTGAGCTGAAAAGTGACTGCGTTTACCTGAAACGAAGTCTCGCTTGTAGGAAGACACAGAGCCTGGCATTTAACTCCGTTTCTGAAGGGAAACACACAGCACAGTTCTCATCCACGAAACACACTCTGCTTTAGAGCAAGAAGCACGCTCTTGCTTTCTAGAGTCTCTAATAAGGCGGGAAACGTGAGAGTGCTCAGAACAAAAGAACTGTGTTTCCTACACACACGGACCATATCTAGTTCAACTCTGCTTCTGAAACTGATACAAACCACAGGCCCTCTAACATCCAGTGCGTTTCAGTTAAGAGCGAGAAACGTGTGAGCTTCGTGTACAATATAGCTTCGTTTGAGCTGAAAAGTGACTGCGTTTACCTGAAACGAAGTCTCGCTTGTAGGAAGACACAGAGCCTGGCATTTAACTCCGTTTCTGAAGGGAAACACAAAGCACAGTTCTCATCTACGAAACGCACTCTGCTTTAGAGCAAGAAGCACGCTCTTGCTTTCTAGAGTCTCTAATAAGGCGGGAAACGTGAGAGTGCTCAGAACAAAAGAACTGTGTTTCCTACACACACGGACCATATCTAGTTCAACTCTGCTTCTGAAACTGATACAAACCACAGGCCCTCTAACATCCAGTGCGTTTCAGTTAAGAGCGAGAAACGTGTGAGCTTCGTGTACAATATAGCTTCGTTTGAGCTGAAAAGTGACTGCGTTTACCTGAAACGAAGTCTCGCTTGTAGGAAGACACAGAGCCTGGCATTTAACT
The DNA here is from genome assembly GCA_949786385.1 of Onychomys leucogaster. Taxonomy (NCBI): domain Eukaryota; kingdom Metazoa; phylum Chordata; class Mammalia; order Rodentia; family Cricetidae; genus Onychomys; species Onychomys leucogaster. The sequence continues at coordinate 134,431 of CATKUP010000347.1, forward strand.
CCGTTTCTGAAGGGAAAAAAACACAGCACAGTTCTCATCCACGAAACACACTTTGCTTTAGAGCAAGAAGCACGCTCTTGCTTTCTAGAGTCTCTAATAAGGCGGGAAACGTGAGAGTGCTCAGAACAAAAGAACTGTGTTTCCTTCACACATGGACCATATCTAGTTCAACTCTGCTTCTGAAACTGATACAAACCACAGGCCCTCTAACATCCAGTGCGTTTCAGTTAAGAGCGAGAAACGTGTGAGCTTCGTGTACAATATAGCTTCGTTTGAGCTGAAAAGTGACTGCGTTTACCTGAAACGAAGTCTCGCTTGTAGGAAGACACAGAGCCTGGCATTTAACTCCGTTTCTGAAGGGAAACACACAGCACAGTTCTCATCCATGAAACGCACTCTGCTTTAGAGCAAGAAGCACGCTCTTGCTTTCTAGAGTCTCTAATAAGGCGGGAAACGTGAGAGTGCTCAGAACAAAAGAACTGTGTTTCCTACACACACGGACCATATCTAGTTCAACTCTGCTTCTGAAACTGATACAAACCACAGGCCCTCTAACATCCAGTGCGTTTCAGTTAAGAGCGAGAAACGTGTGAGCTTCGTGTACAATATAGCTTCGTTTGAGCTGAAAAGTGACTGCGTTTACCTGAAACGAAGTCTCGCTTGTAGGAAGACACAGAGCCTGGCATTTAACTCCGTTTCTGAAGGGAAACACACAGCACAGTTCTCATCCATGAAACACACTCTGCTTTAGAGCAAGAAGCACGCTCTTGCTTTCTAGAGTCTCTAATAAGGCGGGAAACGTGAGAGTGCTCAGAACAAAAGAACTGTGTTTCCTACACACACGGACCATATCTAGTTCAACTCTGCTTCTGAAACTGATACAAACCACAGGCCCTCTAACATCCAGTGCGTTTCAGTTAAGAGCGAGAAACGTGTGAGCTTCGTGTACAATATAGCTTCGTTTGAGCTGAAAAGTGACTGCGTTTACCTGAAACGAAGTCTCGCTTGTAGGAAGACACAGAGCCTGGCATTTAACTCCGTTTCTGAAGGGAAACACAAAGCACAGTTCTCATCCATGAAACGCACTCTGCTTTAGAGCAAGAAGCACGCTCTTGCTTTCTAGAGTCTCTAATAAGGCGGGAAACGTGAGAGTGCTCAGAACAAAAGAACTGTGTTTCCTACACACACGGACCATATCTAGTTCAACTCTGCTTCTGAAACTGATACAAACCACAGGCCCTCTAACATCCAGTGCGTTTCAGTTAAGAGCGAGAAACGTGTGAGCTTCGTGTACAATATAGCTTCGTTTGAGCTGAAAAGTGACTGCGTTTACCTGAAACGAAGTCTCGCTTGTAGGAAGACACAGAGCCTGGCATTTAACTCCGTTTCTGAAGGGAAACACACAGCACAGTTCTCATCCATGAAACACACTCTGCTTTAGAGCAAGAAGCACGCTCTTGCTTTCTAGAGTCTCTAATAAGGCGGGAAACGTGAGAGTGCTCAGAACAAAAGAACTGTGTTTCCTACACACACGGACCATATCTAGTTCAACTCTGCTTCTGAAACTGATACAATCCACAGGCCCTCTAACATCCAGTGCGTTTCAGTTAAGAGCGAGAAACGTGTGAGCTTCGTGTACAATATAGCTTCGTTTGAGCTGAAAATTGACTGCGTTTACCTGAAACGAAGTCTCGCTTGTAGGAAGACACAGAGCCTGGCATTTAACTCCGTTTCTGAAGGGAAACACACAGCACAGTTCTCATCCATGAAACGCACTCTGCTTTAGAGCAAGAAGCACGCTCTTGCTTTCTAGAGTCTCTAATAAGGCGGGAAACGTGAGAGTGCTCAGAACAAAAGAACTGTGTTTCCTACACACACGGACCATATCTAGTTCAACTCTGCTTCTGAAACTGATACAAACCACAGGCCCTCTAACATCCAGTGCGTTTCAGTTAAGAGCGAGAAACGTGTGAGCTTCGTGTACAATATAGCTTCGTTTGAGCTGAAAAGTGACTGCGTTTACCTGAAACGAAGTCTCGCTTGTAGGAAGACACAGAGCCTGGCATTTAACTCCGTTTCTGAAGGGAAAAAAACACAGCACAGTTCTCATCCACGAAACACACTTTGCTTTAGAGCAAGAAGCACGCTCTTGCTTTCTAGAGTCTCTAATAAGGCGGGAAACGTGAGAGTGCTCAGAACAAAAGAACTGTGTTTCCTTCACACATGGACCATATCTAGTTCAACTCTGCTTCTGAAACTGATACAAACCACAGGCCCTCTAACATCCAGTGCGTTTCAGTTAAGAGCGAGAAACGTGTGAGCTTCGTGTACAATATAGCTTCGTTTGAGCTGAAAAGTGACTGCGTTTACCTGAAACGAAGTCTCGCTTGTAGGAAGACACAGAGCCTGGCATTTAACTCCGTTTCTGAAGGGAAACACACAGCACAGTTCTCATCCATGAAACGCACTCTGCTTTAGAGCAAGAAGCACGCTCTTGCTTTCTAGAGTCTCTAATAAGGCGGGAAACGTGAGAGTGCTCAGAACAAAAGAACTGTGTTTCCTACACACACGGACCATATCTAGTTCAACTCTGCTTCTGAAACTGATACAAACCACAGGCCCTCTAACATCCAGTGCGTTTCAGTTAAGAGCGAGAAACGTGTGAGCTTCGTGTACAATATAGCTTCGTTTGAGCTGAAAAGTGACTGCGTTTACCTGAAACGAAGTCTCGCTTGTAGGAAGACACAGAGCCTGGCATTTAACTCCGTTTCTGAAGGGAAACACACAGCACAGTTCTCATCCATGAAACACACTCTGCTTTAGAGCAAGAAGCACGCTCTTGCTTTCTAGAGTCTCTAATAAGGCGGGAAACGTGAGAGTGCTCAGAACAAAAGAACTGTGTTTCCTACACACACGGACCATATCTAGTTCAACTCTGCTTCTGAAACTGATACAAACCACAGGCCCTCTAACATCCAGTGCGTTTCAGTTAAGAGCGAGAAACGTGTGAGCTTCGTGTACAATATAGCTTCGTTTGAGCTGAAAAGTGACTGCGTTTACCTGAAACGAAGTCTCGCTTGTAGGAAGACACAGAGCCTGGCATTTAACTCCGTTTCTGAAGGGAAACACAAAGCACAGTTCTCATCCATGAAACGCACTCTGCTTTAGAGCAAGAAGCACGCTCTTGCTTTCTAGAGTCTCTAATAAGGCGGGAAACGTGAGAGTGCTCAGAACAAAAGAACTGTGTTTCCTACACACACGGACCATATCTAGTTCAACTCTGCTTCTGAAACTGATACAAACCACAGGCCCTCTAACATCCAGTGCGTTTCAGTTAAGAGCGAGAAACGTGTGAGCTTCGTGTACAATATAGCTTCGTTTGAGCTGAAAAGTGACTGCGTTTACCTGAAACGAAGTCTCGCTTGTAGGAAGACACAGAGCCTGGCATTTAACTCCGTTTCTGAAGGGAAACACACAGCACAGTTCTCATCCATGAAACACACTCTGCTTTAGAGCAAGAAGCACGCTCTTGCTTTCTAGAGTCTCTAATAAGGCGGGAAACGTGAGAGTGCTCAGAACAAAAGAACTGTGTTTCCTACACACACGGACCATATCTAGTTCAACTCTGCTTCTGAAACTGATACAATCCACAGGCCCTCTAACATCCAGTGCGTTTCAGTTAAGAGCGAGAAACGTGTGAGCTTCGTGTACAATATAGCTTCGTTTGAGCTGAAAATTGACTGCGTTTACCTGAAACGAAGTCTCGCTTGTAGGAAGACACAGAGCCTGGCATTTAACTCCGTTTCTGAAGGGAAACACACAGCACAGTTCTCATCCATGAAACGCACTCTGCTTTAGAGCAAGAAGCACGCTCTTGCTTTCTAGAGTCTCTAATAAGGCGGGAAACGTGAGAGTGCTCAGAACAAAAGAACTGTGTTTCCTACACACACGGACCATATCTAGTTCAACTCTGCTTCTGAAACTGATACAAACCACAGGCCCTCTAACATCCAGTGCGTTTCAGTTAAGAGCGAGAAACGTGTGAGCTTCGTGTACAATATAGCTTCGTTTGAGCTGAAAAGTGACTGCGTTTACCTGAAACGAAGTCTCGCTTGTAGGAAGACACAGAGCCTGGCATTTAACTCCGTTTCTGAAGGGAAACACACAGCACAGTTCTCATCCATGAAACACACTCTGCTTTAGAGCAAGAAGCACGCTCTTGCTTTCTAGAGTCTCTAATAAGGCGGGAAACGTGAGAGTGCTCAGAACAAAAGAACTGTGTTTCCTACACACACGGACCATATCTAGTTCAACTCTGCTTCTGAAACTGATACAAACCACAGGCCCTCTAACATCCAGTGCGTTTCAGTTAAGAGCGAGAAACGTGTGAGCTTCGTGTACAATATAGCTTCGTTTGAGCTGAAAAGTGACTGCGTTTACCTGAAACGAAGTCTCGCTTGTAGGAAGACACAGAGCCTGGCATTTAACTCCGTTTCTGAAGGGAAACACAAAGCACAGTTCTCATCCATGAAACGCACTCTGCTTTAGAGCAAGAAGCACGCTCTTGCTTTCTAGAGTCTCTAATAAGGCGGGAAACGTGAGAGTGCTCAGAACAAAAGAACTGTGTTTCCTACACACACGGACCATATCTAGTTCAACTCTGCTTCTGAAACTGATACAAACCACAGGCCCTCTAACATCCAGTGCGTTTCAGTTAAGAGCGAGAAACGTGTGAGCTTCGTGTACAATATAGCTTCGTTTGAGCTGAAAAGTGACTGCGTTTACCTGAAACGAAGTCTCGCTTGTAGGAAGACACAGAGCCTGGCATTTAACTCCGTTTCTGAAGGGAAACACACAGCACAGTTCTCATCCACGAAGCACACTCTGCTTTAGAGCAAGAAGCACGCTCTTGCTTTCTAGAGTCTCTAATAAGGCGGGAAACGTGAGAATGCTCAGAACAAAAGAACTGTGTTTCCTTCACACACGGACCATATCTAGTTCAACTCTGCTTCTGAAACTGATACAAACCACAGGCCCTCTAACATCCAGTGCGTTTCAGTTAAGAGCGAGAAACGTGTGAGCTTCGTGTACAATATAGCTTCGTTTGAGCTGAAAAGTGACTGCGTTTACCTGAAACGAAGTCTCGCTTGTAGGAAGACACAGAGCCTGGCATTTAACTCCGTTTCTGAAGGGAAACACACAGCACAGTTCTCATCCATGAAACACACTCTGCTTTAGAGCAAGAAGCACGCTCTTGCTTTCTAGAGTCTCTAATAAGGCGGGAAACGTGAGAGTGCTCAGAACAAAAGAACTGTGTTTCCTACACACACGGACCATATCTAGTTCAACTCTGCTTCTGAAACTGATACAAACCACAGGCCCTCTAACATCCAGTGCGTTTCAGTTAAGAGCGAGAAACGTGTGAGCTTCGTGTACAATATAGCTTCGTTTGAGCTGAAAAGTGACTGCGTTTACCTGAAACGAAGTCTCGCTTGTAGGAAGACACAGAGCCTGGCATTTAACTCCGTTTCTGAAGGGAAACACAAAGCACAGTTCTCATCCATGAAACGCACTCTGCTTTAGAGCAAGAAGCACGCTCTTGCTTTCTAGAGTCTCTAATAAGGCGGGAAACGTGAGAGTGCTCAGAACAAAAGAACTGTGTTTCCTACACACACGGACCATATCTAGTTCAACTCTGCTTCTGAAACTGATACAAACCACAGGCCCTCTAACATCCAGTGCGTTTCAGTTAAGAGCGAGAAACGTGTGAGCTTCGTGTACAATACAGCTTCGTTTGAGCTGAAAAGTGACTGCGTTTACCTGAAACGAAGTCTCGCTTGTAGGAAGACACAGAGCCTGGCATTTAACTCCGTTTCTGAAGGGAAACACACAGCACAGTTCTCATCCACGAAGCACACTCTGCTTTAGAGCAAGAAGCACGCTATTGCTTTCTAGAGTCTCTAATAAGGCGGGAAACGTGAGAATGCTCAGAACAAAAGAACTGTGTTTCCTTCACACACGGACCATATCTAGTTCAACTCTGCTTCTGAAACTGATACAAACCACAGGCCCTCTAACATCCAGTGCGTTTCAGTTAAGAGCGAGAAACGTGTGAGCTTCGTGTACAATATAGCTTCGTTTGAGCTGAAAAGTGACTGCGTTTACCTGAAACGAAGTCTCGCTTGTAGGAAGACACAGAGCCTGGCATTTAACTCCGTTTCTGAAGGGAAACACACAGCACAGTTCTCATCCATGAAACACACTCTGCTTTAGAGCAAGAAGCACGCTCTTGCTTTCTAGAGTCTCTAATAAGGCGGGAAACGTGAGAGTGCTCAGAACAAAAGAACTGTGTTTCCTACACACACGGACCATATCTAGTTCAACTCTGCTTCTGAAACTGATACAAACCACAGGCCCTCTAACATCCAGTGCGTTTCAGTTAAGAGCGAGAAACGTGTGAGCTTCGTGTACAATATAGCTTCGTTTGAGCTGAAAAGTGACTGCGTTTACCTGAAACGAAGTCTCGCTTGTAGGAAGACACAGAGCCTGGCATTTAACTCCGTTTCTGAAGGGAAACACACAGCACAGTTCTCATCCACGAAACACACTCTGCTTTAGAGCAAGAAGCACGCTCTTGCTTTCTAGAGTCTCTAATAAGGCGGGAAACGTGAGAGTGCTCAGAACAAAAGAACTGTGTTTCCTACACACACGGACCATATCTAGTTCAACTCTGCTTCTGAAACTGATACAAACCACAGGCCCTCTAACATCCAGTGCGTTTCAGTTAAGAGCGAGAAACGTGTGAGCTTCGTGTATAATATAGCTTCGTTTGAGCTGAAAAGTGACTGCGTTTACCTGAAACGAAGTCTCACTTGTAGGAAGACACAGAGCCTGGCATTTAACTCCGTTTCTGAAGGGAAACACACAGCACAGTTCTCATCCACGAAACACACTCTGCTTTAGAGCAAGAAGCACGCTCTTGCTTTCTAGAGTCTCTAATAAGGCGGGAAACGTGAGAGTGCTCAGAACAAAAGAACTGTGTTTCCTACACACACGGACCATATCTAGTTCAACTCTGCTTCTGAAACTGATACAAACCACAGGCCCTCTAACATCCAGTGCGTTTCAGTTAAGAGCGAGAAACGTGTGAGCTTCGTGTACAATATAGCTTCGTTTGAGCTGAAAAGTGACTGCGTTTACCTGAAACGAAGTCTCGCTTGTAGGAAGACACAGAGCCTGGCATTTAACTCCGTTTCTGAAGGGAAAAAAACACAGCACAGTTCTCATCCACGAAACACACTTTGCTTTAGAGCAAGAAGCACGCTCTTGCTTTCTAGAGTCTCTAATAAGGCGGGAAACGTGAGAGTGCTCAGAACAAAAGAACTGTGTTTCCTTCACACATGGACCATATCTAGTTCAACTCTGCTTCTGAAACTGATACAAACCACAGGCCCTCTAACATCCAGTGCGTTTCAGTTAAGAGCGAGAAACGTGTGAGCTTCGTGTACAATATAGCTTCGTTTGAGCTGAAAAGTGACTGCGTTTACCTGAAACGAAGTCTCGCTTGTAGGAAGACACAGAGCCTGGCATTTAACTCCGTTTCTGAAGGGAAACACACAGCACAGTTCTCATCCATGAAACGCACTCTGCTTTAGAGCAAGAAGCACGCTCTTGCTTTCTAGAGTCTCTAATAAGGCGGGAAACGTGAGAGTGCTCAGAACAAAAGAACTGTGTTTCCTACACACACGGACCATATCTAGTTCAACTCTGCTTCTGAAACTGATACAAACCACAGGCCCTCTAACATCCAGTGCGTTTCAGTTAAGAGCGAGAAACGTGTGAGCTTCGTGTACAATATAGCTTCGTTTGAGCTGAAAAGTGACTGCGTTTACCTGAAAGGAAGTCTCGCTTGTAGGAAGACACAGAGCCTGGCATTTAACTCCGTTTCTGAAGGGAAACACACAGCACAGTTCTCATCCATGAAACACACTCTGCTTTAGAGCAAGAAGCACGCTCTTGCTTTCTAGAGTCTCTAATAAGGCGGGAAACGTGAGAGTGCTCAGAACAAAAGAACTGTGTTTCCTACACACACGGACCATATCTAGTTCAACTCTGCTTCTGAAACTGATACAAACCACAGGCCCTCTAACATCCAGTGCGTTTCAGTTAAGAGCGAGAAACGTGTGAGCTTCGTGTACAATATAGCTTCGTTTGAGCTGAAAAGTGACTGCGTTTACCTGAAACGAAGTCTCGCTTGTAGGAAGACACAGAGCCTGGCATTTAACTCCGTTTCTGAAGGGAAACACAAAGCACAGTTCTCATCCATGAAACGCACTCTGCTTTAGAGCAAGAAGCACGCTCTTGCTTTCTAGAGTCTCTAATAAGGCGGGAAACGTGAGAGTGCTCAGAACAAAAGAACTGTGTTTCCTACACACACGGACCATATCTAGTTCAACTCTGCTTCTGAAACTGATACAAACCACAGGCCCTCTAACATCCAGTGCGTTTCAGTTAAGAGCGAGAAACGTGTGAGCTTCGTGTACAATATAGCTTCGTTTGAGCTGAAAAGTGACTGCGTTTACCTGAAACGAAGTCTCGCTTGTAGGAAGACACAGAGCCTGGCATTTAACTCCGTTTCTGAAGGGAAACACACAGCACAGTTCTCATCCATGAAACACACTCTGCTTTAGAGCAAGAAGCACGCTCTTGCTTTCTAGAGTCTCTAATAAGGCGGGAAACGTGAGAGTGCTCAGAACAAAAGAACTGTGTTTCCTACACACACGGACCATATCTAGTTCAACTCTGCTTCTGAAACTGATACAATCCACAGGCCCTCTAACATCCAGTGCGTTTCAGTTAAGAGCGAGAAACGTGTGAGCTTCGTGTACAATATAGCTTCGTTTGAGCTGAAAATTGACTGCGTTTACCTGAAACGAAGTCTCGCTTGTAGGAAGACACAGAGCCTGGCATTTAACTCCGTTTCTGAAGGGAAACACACAGCACAGTTCTCATCCATGAAACGCACTCTGCTTTAGAGCAAGAAGCACGCTCTTGCTTTCTAGAGTCTCTAATAAGGCGGGAAACGTGAGAGTGCTCAGAACAAAAGAACTGTGTTTCCTACACACACGGACCATATCTAGTTCAACTCTGCTTCTGAAACTGATACAAACCACAGGCCCTCTAACATCCAGTGCGTTTCAGTTAAGAGCGAGAAACGTGTGAGCTTCGTGTACAATATAGCTTCGTTTGAGCTGAAAAGTGACTGCGTTTACCTGAAACGAAGTCTCGCTTGTAGGAAGACACAGAGCCTGGCATTTAACTCCGTTTCTGAAGGGAAACACACAGCACAGTTCTCATCCATGAAACACACTCTGCTTTAGAGCAAGAAGCACGCTCTTGCTTTCTAGAGTCTCTAATAAGGCGGGAAACGTGAGAGTGCTCAGAACAAAAGAACTGTGTTTCCTACACACACGGACCATATCTAGTTCAACTCTGCTTCTGAAACTGATACAAACCACAGGCCCTCTAACATCCAGTGCGTTTCAGTTAAGAGCGAGAAACGTGTGAGCTTCGTGTACAATATAGCTTCGTTTGAGCTGAAAAGTGACTGCGTTTACCTGAAACGAAGTCTCGCTTGTAGGAAGACACAGAGCCTGGCATTTAACTCCGTTTCTGAAGGGAAACACAAAGCACAGTTCTCATCCATGAAACGCACTCTGCTTTAGAGCAAGAAGCACGCTCTTGCTTTCTAGAGTCTCTAATAAGGCGGGAAACGTGAGAGTGCTCAGAACAAAAGAACTGTGTTTCCTACACACACGGACCATATCTAGTTCAACTCTGCTTCTGAAACTGATACAAACCACAGGCCCTCTAACATCCAGTGCGTTTCAGTTAAGAGCGAGAAACGTGTGAGCTTCGTGTACAATATAGCTTCGTTTGAGCTGAAAAGTGACTGCGTTTACCTGAAACGAAGTCTCGCTTGTAGGAAGACACAGAGCCTGGCATTTAACTCCGTTTCTGAAGGGAAACACACAGCACAGTTCTCATCCACGAAGCACACTCTGCTTTAGAGCAAGAAGCACGCTCTTGCTTTCTAGAGTCTCTAATAAGGCGGGAAACGTGAGAATGCTCAGAACAAAAGAACTGTGTTTCCTTCACACACGGACCATATCTAGTTCAACTCTGCTTCTGAAACTGATACAAACCACAGGCCCTCTAACATCCAGTGCGTTTCAGTTAAGAGCGAGAAACGTGTGAGCTTCGTGTACAATATAGCTTCGTTTGAGCTGAAAAGTGACTGCGTTTACCTGAAACGAAGTCTCGCTTGTAGGAAGACACAGAGCCTGGCATTTAACTCCGTTTCTGAAGGGAAACACACAGCACAGTTCTCATCCATGAAACACACTCTGCTTTAGAGCAAGAAGCACGCTCTTGCTTTCTAGAGTCTCTAATAAGGCGGGAAACGTGAGAGTGCTCAGAACAAAAGAACTGTGTTTCCTACACACACGGACCATATCTAGTTCAACTCTGCTTCTGAAACTGATACAAACCACAGGCCCTCTAACATCCAGTGCGTTTCAGTTAAGAGCGAGAAACGTGTGAGCTTCGTGTACAATATAGCTTCGTTTGAGCTGAAAAGTGACTGCGTTTACCTGAAACGAAGTCTCGCTTGTAGGAAGACACAGAGCCTGGCATTTAACTCCGTTTCTGAAGGGAAACACAAAGCACAGTTCTCATCCATGAAACGCACTCTGCTTTAGAGCAAGAAGCACGCTCTTGCTTTCTAGAGTCTCTAATAAGGCGGGAAACGTGAGAGTGCTCAGAACAAAAGAACTGTGTTTCCTACACACACGGACCATATCTAGTTCAACTCTGCTTCTGAAACTGATACAAACCACAGGCCCTCTAACATCCAGTGCGTTTCAGTTAAGAGCGAGAAACGTGTGAGCTTCGTGTACAATACAGCTTCGTTTGAGCTGAAAAGTGACTGCGTTTACCTGAAACGAAGTCTCGCTTGTAGGAAGACACAGAGCCTGGCATTTAACTCCGTTTCTGAAGGGAAACACACAGCACAGTTCTCATCCACGAAGCACACTCTGCTTTAGAGCAAGAAGCACGCTATTGCTTTCTAGAGTCTCTAATAAGGCGGGAAACGTGAGAATGCTCAGAACAAAAGAACTGTGTTTCCTTCACACACGGACCATATCTAGTTCAACTCTGCTTCTGAAACTGATACAAACCACAGGCCCTCTAACATCCAGTGCGTTTCAGTTAAGAGCGAGAAACGTGTGAGCTTCGTGTACAATATAGCTTCGTTTGAGCTGAAAAGTGACTGCGTTTACCTGAAACGAAGTCTCGCTTGTAGGAAGACACAGAGCCTGGCATTTAACTCCGTTTCTGAAGGGAAACACACAGCACAGTTCTCATCCATGAAACACACTCTGCTTTAGAGCAAGAAGCACGCTCTTGCTTTCTAGAGTCTCTAATAAGGCGGGAAACGTGAGAGTGCTCAGAACAAAAGAACTGTGTTTCCTACACACACGGACCATATCTAGTTCAACTCTGCTTCTGAAACTGATACAAACCACAGGCCCTCTAACATCCAGTGCGTTTCAGTTAAGAGCGAGAAACGTGTGAGCTTCGTGTACAATATAGCTTCGTTTGAGCTGAAAAGTGACTGCGTTTACCTGAAACGAAGTCTCGCTTGTAGGAAGACACAGAGCCTGGCATTTAACTCCGTTTCTGAAGGGAAACACACAGCACAGTTCTCATCCACGAAACACACTCTGCTTTAGAGCAAGAAGCACGCTCTTGCTTTCTAGAGTCTCTAATAAGGCGGGAAACGTGAGAGTGCTCAGAACAAAAGAACTGTGTTTCCTACACACACGGACCATATCTAGTTCAACTCTGCTTCTGAAACTGATACAAACCACAGGCCCTCTAACATCCAGTGCGTTTCAGTTAAGAGCGAGAAACGTGTGAGCTTCGTGTATAATATAGCTTCGTTTGAGCTGAAAAGTGACTGCGTTTACCTGAAACGAAGTCTCACTTGTAGGAAGACACAGAGCCTGGCATTTAACTCCGTTTCTGAAGGGAAACACACAGCACAGTTCTCATCCACGAAACACACTCTGCTTTAGAGCAAGAAGCACGCTCTTGCTTTCTAGAGTCTCTAATAAGGCGGGAAACGTGAGAGTGCTCAGAACAAAAGAACTGTGTTTCCTACACACACGGACCATATCTAGTTCAACTCTGCTTCTGAAACTGATACAAACCACAGGCCCTCTAACATCCAGTGCGTTTCAGTTAAGAGCGAGAAACGTGTGAGCTTCGTGTACAATATAGCTTGGTTTGAGCTGAAAAGTGACTGCGTTTACCTGAAACGAAGTCTCGCTTGTAGGAAGACACAGAGCCTGGCATTTAACTCCGTTTCTGAAGGGAAACACACAGCACAGTTCTCATCCATGAAACGCACTCTGCTTTAGAGCAAGAAGCACGCTCTTGCTTTCTAGAGTCTCTAATAAGGCGGGAAACGTGAGAGTGCTCAGAACAAAAGAACTGTGTTTCCTACACACACGGACCATATCTAGTTGAACTCTGCTTCTGAAACTGATACAAACCACAGGCCCTCTAACATCCAGTGCGTTTCAGTTAAGAGCGAGAAACGTGTGAGCTTCGTGTACAATATAGCTTCGTTTGAGCTGAAAAGTGACTGCGTTTACCTGAAACGAAGTCTCGCTTGTAGGAAGACACAGAGCCTGGCATTTAACTCCGTTTCTGAAGGGAAACACACAGCACAGTTCTCATCCATGAAACACACTCTGCTTTAGAGCAAGAAGCACGCTCTTGCTTTCTAGAGTCTCTAATAAGGCGGGAAACGTGAGAGTGCTCAGAACAAAAGAACTGTGTTTCCTACACACACGGACCATATCTAGTTGAACTCTGCTTCTGAAACTGATACAAACCACAGGCCCTCTAACATCCAGTGCGTTTCAGTTAAGAGCGAGAAACGTGTGAGCTTCGTGTACAATATAGCTTCGTTTGAGCTGAAAAGTGACTGCGTTTACCTGAAACGAAGTCTCGCTTGTAGGAAGACACAGAGCCTGGCATTTAACTCCGTTTCTGAAGGGAAACACACAGCACAGTTCTCATCCACGAAACACACTCTGCTTTAGAGCAAGAAGCACGCTCTTGCTTTCTAGAGTCTCTAATAAGGCGGGAAACGTGAGAGTGCTCAGAACAAAAGAACTGTGTTTCCTACACACACGGACCATATCTAGTTCAACTCTGCTTCTGAAACTGATACAAACCACAGGCCCTCTAACATCCAGTGCGTTTCAGTTAAGAGCGAGAAACGTGTGAGCTTCGTGTATAATATAGCTTCCTTTGAGCTGAAAAGTGACTGCATTTACCTGAAACGAATTCTCGCTTGTAGGAAGACACAGAGCCTGGCATTTAACTCCGTTTCTGAAGGGAAACACACAGCACAGTTCTCATCCACGAAACACACTCTGCTTTAGAGCAAGAAGCACGCTCTTGCTTTCTAGAGTCTCTAATAAGGCGGGAAACGTGAGAGTGCTCAGAACAAAAGAACTGTGTTTCCTACACACACGGACCATATCTAGTTCAACTCTGCTTCTGAAACTGATACAAACCACAGGCCCTCTAACATCCAGTGCGTTTCAGTTAAGAGCGAGAAACGTGTGAGCTTCGTGTACAATATAGCTTCGTTTGAGCTGAAAAGTGACTGCGTTTACCTGAAACGAAGTCTCGCTTGTAGGAAGACACAGAGCCTGGCATTTAACTCCGTTTCTGAAGGGAAAAAAACACAGCACAGTTCTCATCCACGAAACACACTTTGCTTTAGAGCAAGAAGCACGCTCTTGCTTTCTAGAGTCTCTAATAAGGCGGGAAACGTGAGAGTGCTCAGAACAAAAGAACTGTGTTTCCTTCACACATGGACCATATCTAGTTCAACTCTGCTTCTGAAACTGATACAAACCACAGGCCCTCTAACATCCAGTGCGTTTCAGTTAAGAGCGAGAAACGTGTGAGCTTCGTGTACAATATAGCTTCGTTTGAGCTGAAAAGTGACTGCGTTTACCTGAAACGAAGTCTCGCTTGTAGGAAGACACAGAGCCTGGCATTTAACTCCGTTTCTGAAGGGAAACACACAGCACAGTTCTCATCCATGAAACGCACTCTGCTTTAGAGCAAGAAGCACGCTCTTGCTTTCTAGAGTCTCTAATAAGGCGGGAAACGTGAGAGTGCTCAGAACAAAAGAACTGTGTTTCCTACACACACGGACCATATCTAGTTCAACTCTGCTTCTGAAACTGATACAAACCACAGGCCCTCTAACATCCAGTGCGTTTCAGTTAAGAGCGAGAAACGTGTGAGCTTCGTGTACAATATAGCTTCGTTTGAGCTGAAAAGTGACTGCGTTTACCTGAAACGAAGTCTCGCTTGTAGGAAGACACAGAGCCTGGCATTTAACTCCGTTTCTGAAGGGAAACACACAGCACAGTTCTCATCCATGAAACACACTCTGCTTTAGAGCAAGAAGCACGCTCTTGCTTTCTAGAGTCTCTAATAAGGCGGGAAACGTGAGAGTGCTCAGAACAAAAGAACTGTGTTTCCTACACACACGGACCATATCTAGTTCAACTCTGCTTCTGAAACTGATACAAACCACAGGCCCTCTAACATCCAGTGCGTTTCAGTTAAGAGCGAGAAACGTGTGAGCTTCGTGTACAATATAGCTTCGTTTGAGCTGAAAAGTGACTGCGTTTACCTGAAACGAAGTCTCGCTTGTAGGAAGACACAGAGCCTGGCATTTAACTCCGTTTCTGAAGGGAAACACAAAGCACAGTTCTCATCCATGAAACGCACTCTGCTTTAGAGCAAGAAGCACGCTCTTGCTTTCTAGAGTCTCTAATAAGGCGGGAAACGTGAGAGTGCTCAGAACAAAAGAACTGTGTTTCCTACACACACGGACCATATCTAGTTCAACTCTGCTTCTGAAACTGATACAAACCACAGGCCCTCTAACATCCAGTGCGTTTCAGTTAAGAGCGAGAAACGTGTGAGCTTCGTGTACAATATAGCTTCGTTTGAGCTGAAAAGTGACTGCGTTTACCTGAAACGAAGTCTCGCTTGTAGGAAGACACAGAGCCTGGCATTTAACTCCGTTTCTGAAGGGAAACACACAGCACAGTTCTCATCCATGAAACACACTCTGCTTTAGAGCAAGAAGCACGCTCTTGCTTTCTAGAGTCTCTAATAAGGCGGGAAACGTGAGAGTGCTCAGAACAAAAGAACTGTGTTTCCTACACACACGGACCATATCTAGTTCAACTCTGCTTCTGAAACTGATACAATCCACAGGCCCTCTAACATCCAGTGCGTTTCAGTTAAGAGCGAGAAACGTGTGAGCTTCGTGTACAATATAGCTTCGTTTGAGCTTAAAATTGACTGCGTTTACCTGAAACGAAGTCTCGCTTGTAGGAAGACACAGAGCCTGGCATTTAACTCCGTTTCTGAAGGGAAACACACAGCACAGTTCTCATCCATGAAACGCACTCTGCTTTAGAGCAAGAAGCACGCTCTTGCTTTCTAGAGTCTCTAATAAGGCGGGAAACGTGAGAGTGCTCAGAACAAAAGAACTGTGTTTCCTACACACACGGACCATATCTAGTTCAACTCTGCTTCTGAAACTGATACAAACCACAGGCCCTCTAACATCCAGTGCGTTTCAGTTAAGAGCGAGAAACGTGTGAGCTTCGTGTACAATATAGCTTCGTTTGAGCTGAAAAGTGACTGCGTTTACCTGAAACGAAGTCTCGCTTGTAGGAAGACACAGAGCCTGGCATTTAACTCCGTTTCTGAAGGGAAACACACAGCACAGTTCTCATCCATGAAACACACTCTGCTTTAGAGCAAGAAGCACGCTCTTGCTTTCTAGAGTCTCTAATAAGGCGGGAAACGTGAGAGTGCTCAGAACAAAAGAACTGTGTTTCCTACACACACGGACCATATCTAGTTCAACTCTGCTTCTGAAACTGATACAAACCACAGGCCCTCTAACATCCAGTGCGTTTCAGTTAAGAGCGAGAAACGTGTGAGCTTCGTGTACAATATAGCTTCGTTTGAGCTGAAAAGTGACTGCGTTTACCTGAAACGAAGTCTCGCTTGTAGGAAGACACAGAGCCTGGCATTTAACTCCGTTTCTGAAGGGAAACACAAAGCACAGTTCTCATCCATGAAACGCACTCTGCTTTAGAGCAAGAAGCACGCTCTTGCTTTCTAGAGTCTCTAATAAGGCGGGAAACGTGAGAGTGCTCAGAACAAAAGAACTGTGTTTCCTACACACACGGACCATATCTAGTTCAACTCTGCTTCTGAAACTGATACAAACCACAGGCCCTCTAACATCCAGTGCGTTTCAGTTAAGAGCGAGAAACGTGTGAGCTTCGTGTACAATATAGCTTCGTTTGAGCTGAAAAGTGACTGCGTTTACCTGAAACGAAGTCTCGCTTGTAGGAAGACACAGAGCCTGGCATTTAACTCCGTTTCTGAAGGGAAACACACAGCACAGTTCTCATCCACGAAGCACACTCTGCTTTAGAGCAAGAAGCACGCTCTTGCTTTCTAGAGTCTCTAATAAGGCGGGAAACGTGAGAATGCTCAGAACAAAAGAACTGTGTTTCCTTCACACACGGACCATATCTAGTTCAACTCTGCTTCTGAAACTGATACAAACCACAGGCCCTCTAACATCCAGTGCGTTTCAGTTAAGAGCGAGAAACGTGTGAGCTTCGTGTACAATATAGCTTCGTTTGAGCTGAAAAGTGACTGCGTTTACCTGAAACGAAGTCTCGCTTGTAGGAAGACACAGAGCCTGGCATTTAACTCCGTTTCTGAAGGGAAACACACAGCACAGTTCTCATCCATGAAACACACTCTGCTTTAGAGCAAGAAGCACGCTCTTGCTTTCTAGAGTCTCTAATAAGGCGGGAAACGTGAGAGTGCTCAGAACAAAAGAACTGTGTTTCCTACACACACGGACCATATCTAGTTCAACTCTGCTTCTGAAACTGATACAAACCACAGGCCCTCTAACATCCAGTGCGTTTCAGTTAAGAGCGAGAAACGTGTGAGCTTCGTGTACAATATAGCTTCGTTTGAGCTGAAAAGTGACTGCGTTTACCTGAAACGAAGTCTCGCTTGTAGGAAGACACAGAGCCTGGCATTTAACTCCGTTTCTGAAGGGAAACACAAAGCACAGTTCTCATCCATGAAACGCACTCTGCTTTAGAGCAAGAAGCACGCTCTTGCTTTCTAGAGTCTCTAATAAGGCGGGAAACGTGAGAGTGCTCAGAACAAAAGAACTGTGTTTCCTACACACACGGACCATATCTAGTTCAACTCTGCTTCTGAAACTGATACAAACCACAGGCCCTCTAACATCCAGTGCGTTTCAGTTAAGAGCGAGAAACGTGTGAGCTTCGTGTACAATATAGCTTCGTTTGAGCTGAAAAGTGACTGCGTTTACCTGAAACGAAGTCTCGCTTGTAGGAAGACACAGAGCCTGGCATTTAACTCCGTTTCTGAAGGGAAACACACAGCACAGTTCTCATCCACGAAGCACACTCTGCTTTAGAGCAAGAAGCACGCTATTGCTTTCTAGAGTCTCTAATAAGGCGGGAAACGTGAGAATGCTCAGAACAAAAGAACTGTGTTTCCTTCACACACGGACCATATCTAGTTCAACTCTGCTTCTGAAACTGATACAAACCACAGGCCCTCTAACATCCAGTGCGTTTCAGTTAAGAGCGAGAAACGTGTGAGCTTCGTGTACAATATAGCTTCGTTTGAGCTGAAAAGTGACTGCGTTTACCTGAAACGAAGTCTCGCTTGTAGGAAGACACAGAGCCTGGCATTTAACTCCGTTTCTGAAGGGAAACACACAGCACAGTTCTCATCCATGAAACACACTCTGCTTTAGAGCAAGAAGCACGCTCTTGCTTTCTAGAGTCTCTAATAAGGCGGGAAACGTGAGAGTGCTCAGAACAAAAGAACTGTGTTTCCTACACACACGGACCATATCTAGTTCAACTCTGCTTCTGAAACTGATACAAACCACAGGCCCTCTAACATCCAGTGCGTTTCAGTTAAGAGCGAGAAACGTGTGAGCTTCGTGTACAATATAGCTTCGTTTGAGCTGAAAAGTGACTGCGTTTACCTGAAACAAAGTCTCGCTTGTAGGAAGACACAGAGCCTGGCATTTAACTCCGTTTCTGAAGGGAAACACACAGCACAGTTCTCATCCACGAAACACACTCTGCTTTAGAGCAAGAAGCACGCTCTTGCTTTCTAGAGTCTCTAATAAGGCGGGAAACGTGAGAGTGCTCAGAACAAAAGAACTGTGTTTCCTACACACACGGACCATATCTAGTTCAACTCTGCTTCTGAAACTGATACAAACCACAGGCCCTCTAACATCCAGTGCGTTTCAGTTAAGAGCGAGAAACGTGTGAGCTTCGTGTATAATATAGCTTCGTTTGAGCTGAAAAGTGACTGCGTTTACCTGAAACGAAGTCTCACTTGTAGGAAGACACAGAGCCTGGCATTTAACTCCGTTTCTGAAGGGAAACACACAGCACAGTTCTCATCCACGAAACACACTCTGCTTTAGAGCAAGAAGCACGCTCTTGCTTTCTAGAGTCTCTAATAAGGCGGGAAACGTGAGAGTGCTCAGAACAAAAGAACTGTGTTTCCTACACACACGGACCATATCTAGTTCAACTCTGCTTCTGAAACTGATACAAACCACAGGCCCTCTAACATCCAGTGCGTTTCAGTTAAGAGCGAGAAACGTGTGAGCTTCGTGTACAATATAGCTTGGTTTGAGCTGAAAAGTGACTGCGTTTACCTGAAACGAAGTCTCGCTTGTAGGAAGACACAGAGCCTGGCATTTAACTCCGTTTCTGAAGGGAAACACACAGCACAGTTCTCATCCATGAAACGCACTCTGCTTTAGAGCAAGAAGCACGCTCTTGCTTTCTAGAGTCTCTAATAAGGCGGGAAACGTGAGAGTGCTCAGAACAAAAGAACTGTGTTTCCTACACACACGGACCATATCTAGTTGAACTCTGCTTCTGAAACTGATACAAACCACAGGCCCTCTAACATCCAGTGCGTTTCAGTTAAGAGCGAGAAACGTGTGAGCTTCGTGTACAATATAGCTTCGTTTGAGCTGAAAAGTGACTGCGTTTACCTGAAACGAAGTCTCGCTTGTAGGAAGACACAGAGCCTGGCATTTAACTCCGTTTCTGAAGGGAAACACACAGCACAGTTCTCATCCATGAAACACACTCTGCTTTAGAGCAAGAAGCACGCTCTTGCTTTCTAGAGTCTCTAATAAGGCGGGAAACGTGAGAGTGCTCAGAACAAAAGAACTGTGTTTCCTACACACACGGACCATATCTAGTTCAACTCTGCTTCTGAAACTGATACAAACCACAGGCCCTCTAACATCCAGTGCGTTTCAGTTAAGAGCGAGAAACGTGTGAGCTTCGTGTACAATATAGCTTCGTTTGAGCTGAAAAGTGACTGCGTTTACCTGAAACGAAGTCTCGCTTGTAGGAAGACACAGAGCCTGGCATTTAACTCCGTTTCTGAAGGGAAACACAAAGCACAGTTCTCATCCATGAAACGCACTCTGCTTTAGAGCAAGAAGCACGCTCTTGCTTTCTAGAGTCTCTAATAAGGCGGGAAACGTGAGAGTGCTCAGAACAAAAGAACTGTGTTTCCTACACACACGGACCATATCTAGTTCAACTCTGCTTCTGAAACTGATACAAACCACAGGCCCTCTAACATCCAGTGCGTTTCAGTTAAGAGCGAGAAACGTGTGAGCTTCGTGTACAATATAGCTTCGTTTGAGCTGAAAAGTGACTGCGTTTACCTGAAACGAAGTCTCGCTTGTAGGAAGACACAGAGCCTGGCATTTAACTCCGTTTCTGAAGGGAAACACACAGCACAGTTCTCATCCACGAAACACACTCTGCTTTAGAGCAAGAAGCACGCTCTTGCTTTCTAGAGTCTCTAATAAGGCGGGAAACGTGAGAATGCTCAGAACAAAAGAACTGTGTTTCCTTCACACACGGACCATATCTAGTTCAACTCTGCTTCTGAAACTGATACAAACCACAGGCCCTCTAACATCCAGTGCGTTTGAGTTAAGAGCGAGAAACGTGTGAGCTTCTTGTACAATATAGCTTGGTTTGAGCTGAAAAGTGACTGCGTTTACCTGAAACGAAGTCTCGCTTGTAGGAAGACACAGAGCCTGGCATTTAACTCCGTTTCTGAAGGGAAACACACAGCACAGTTCTCATCCATGAAACACACTCTGCTTTAGAGCAAGAAGCACGCTCTTGCTTTCTAGAGTCTCTAATAAGGCGGGAAACGTGAGAGTGCTCAGAACAAAAGAACTGTGTTTCCTACACACACGGACCATATCTAGTTGAACTCTGCTTCTGAAACTGATACAAACCACAGGCCCTCTAACATCCAGTGCGTTTCAGTTAAGAGCGAGAAACGTGTGAGCTTCGTGTACAATATAGCTTCGTTTGAGCTGAAAAGTGACTGCGTTTACCTGAAACGAAGTCTCGCTTGTAGGAAGACACAGAGCCTGGCATTTAACTCCGTTTCTGAAGGGAAACACACAGCACAGTTCTCATCCATGAAACGCACTCTGCTTTAGAGCAAGAAGCATGCTCTTGCTTTCTAGAGTCTCTAATAAGGCGGGAAACGTGAGAGTGTTCAGAACAAAAGAACTGTGTTTCCTACACACACGGACCATATCTAGTTCAACTCTGCTTCTGAAACTGATACAAACCACAGGCCCTCTAACATCCAGTGCGTTTCAGTTAAGAGCGAGAAACGTGTGAGCTTCGTGTACAATATAGCTTCGTTTGAGCTGAAAAGTGACTGCGTTTACCTGAAACGAAGTCTCGCTTGTAGGAAGACACAGAGCCTGGTATTTAACTCCGTTTCTGAAGGGAAACACACAGCACAGTTCTCATCCATGAAACGCACTCTGCTTTAGAGCAAGAAGCACGCTCTTGCTTTCTATAGTCTCTAATAAGGCGGGAAACGTGAGAGTGCTCAGAACAAAAGAACTGTGTTTCCTACACACACGGACCATATCTAGTTCAACTCTGCTTCTGAAACTGATACAAACCACAGGCCCTCTAACATCCAGTGCGTTTCAGTTAAGAGCGAGAAACATGTGAGCTTCGTGTACAATATAGCTTCGTTTGAGCTGAAAAGTGACTGCGTTTACCTGAAACGAAGTCTCGCTTGTAGGAAGACACAGAGCCTGGCATTTAACTCCGTTTCTGAAGGGAAACACAAAGCACAGTTCTCATCCATGAAACACACTCTGCTTTAGAGCAAGAAGCACGCTCTTGCTTTCTAGAGTCTCTAATAAGGCGGGAAACGTGAGAGTGCTCAGAACAAAAGAACTGTGTTTCCTACACACACGGACCATATCTAGTTGAACTCTGCTTCTGAAACTGATACAAACCACAGGCCCTCTAACATCCAGTGCGTTTCAGTTAAGAGCGAGAAACGTGTGAGCTTCGTGTACAATATAGCTTCGTTTGAGCTGAAAAGTGACTGCGTTTACCTGAAACGAAGTCTCGCTTGTAGGAAGACACAGAGCCTGGCATTTAACTCCGTTTCTGAAGGGAAACACACAGCACAGTTCTCATCCACGAAACACACTCTGCTTTAGAGCAAGAAGCACGCTCTTGCTTTCTAGAGTCTCTAATAAGGCGGGAAACGTGAGAGTGCTCAGAACAAAAGAACTGTGTTTCCTACACACACGGACCATATCTAGTTCAACTCTGCTTCTGAAACTGATACAAACCACAGGCCCTCTAACATCCAGTGCGTTTCAGTTAAGAGCGAGAAACGTGTGAGCTTCGTGTATAATATAGCTTCCTTTGAGCTGAAAAGTGACTGCATTTACCTGAAACGAATTCTCGCTTGTAGGAAGACACAGAGCCTGGCATTTAACTCCGTTTCTGAAGGGAAACACACAGCACAGTTCTCATCCACGAAACACACTCTGCTTTAGAGCAAGAAGCACGCTCTTGCTTTCTAGAGTCTCTAATAAGGCGGGAAACGTGAGAGTGCTCAGAACAAAAGAACTGTGTTTCCTACACACACGGACCATATCTAGTTCAACTCTGCTTCTGAAACTGATACAAACCACAGGCCCTCTAACATCCAGTGCGTTTCAGTTAAGAGCGAGAAACGTGTGAGCTTCGTGTACAATATAGCTTCGTTTGAGCTGAAAAGTGACTGCGTTTACCTGAAACGAAGTCTCGCTTGTAGGAAGACACAGAGCCTGGCATTTAACTCCGTTTCTGAAGGGAAACACACAGCACAGTTCTCATCCACGAAACGCACTCTGCTTTAGAGCAAGAAGCACGCTCTTGCTTTCTAGAGTCTCTAATAAGGCGGGAAACGTGAGAGTGCTCAGAACAAAAGAACTGTGTTTCCTACACACACGGACCATATCTAGTTCAACTCTGCTTCTGAAACTGATACAAACCACAGGCCCTCTAACATCCAGTGCGTTTCAGTTAAGAGCGAGAAACGTGTGAGCTTCGTGTACAATATAGCTTCGTTTGAGCTGAAAAGTGACTGCGTTTACCTGAAACGAAGTCTCGCTTGTAGGAAGACACAGAGCCTGGCATTTAACTCCGTTTCTGAAGGGAAACACACAGCACAGTTCTCATCCATGAAACGCACTCTGCTTTAGAGCAAGAAGCATGCTCTTGCTTTCTAGAGTCTCTAATAAGGCGGGAAACGTGAGAGTGTTCAGAACAAAAGAACTGTGTTTCCTACACACACGGACCATATCTAGTTCAACTCTGCTTCTGAAACTGATACAAACCACAGGCCCTCTAACATCCAGTGCGTTTCAGTTAAGAGCGAGAAACGTGTGAGCTTCGTGTACAATATAGCTTGGTTTGAGCTGAAAAGTGACTGCGTTTACCTGAAATGAAGTCTCGCTTGTAGGAAGACACAGAGCCTGGCATTTAACTCCGTTTCTGAAGGGAAACACACAGCACAGTTCTCATCCATGAAACACACTCTGCTTTAGAGCAAGAAGCACGCTCTTGCTTTCTAGAGTCTCTAATAAGGCGGGAAACGTGAGAGTGCTCAGAACAAAAGAACTGTGTTTCCTACACACACGGACCATATCTAGTTGAACTCTGCTTCTGAAACTGATACAAACCACAGGCCCTCTAACATCCAGTGCGTTTCAGTTAAGAGCGAGAAACGTGTGAGCTTCGTGTACAATATAGCTTCGTTTGAGCTGAAAAGTGACTGCGTTTACCTGAAACGAAGTCTCGCTTGTAGGAAGACACAGAGCCTGGCATTTAACTCCGTTTCTGAAGGGAAACACACAGCACAGTTCTCATCCACGAAACACACTCTGCTTTAGAGCAAGAAGCACGCTCTTGCTTTCTAGAGTCTCTAATAAGGCGGGAAACGTGAGAGTGCTCAGAACAAAAGAACTGTGTTTCCTACACACACGGACCATATCTAGTTCAACTCTGCTTCTGAAACTGATACAAACCACAGGCCCTCTAACATCCAGTGCGTTTCAGTTAAGAGCGAGAAACGTGTGAGCTTCGTGTATAATATAGCTTCGTTTGAGCTGAAAAGTGACTGCATTTACCTGAAACGAAGTCTCGCTTGTAGGAAGACACAGAGCCTGGCATTTAACTCCGTTTCTGAAGGGAAACACACAGCACAGTTCTCATCCACGAAACACACTCTGCTTTAGAGCAAGAAGCACGCTCTTGCATTCTAGAGTCTCTAATAAGGCGGGAAACGTGAGAGTGCTCAGAACAAAAGAACTGTGTTTCCTACACACACGGACCATATCTAGTTCAACTCTGCTTCTGAAACTGATACAAACCACAGGCCCTCTAACATCCAGTGCGTTTCAGTTAAGAGCGAGAAACGTGTGAGCTTCGTGTACAATATAGCTTCGTTTGAGCTGAAAAGTGACTGCGTTTACCTGAAACGAAGTCTCGCTTGTAGGAAGACACAGAGCCTGGCATTTAACTCCGTTTCTGAAGGGAAACACACAGCACAGTTCTCATCCATGAAACGCACTCTGCTTTAGAGCAAGAAGCACGCTCTTGCTTTCTAGAGTCTCTAATAAGGCGGGAAACGTGAGAGTGCTCAGAACAAAAGAACTGTGTTTCCTACACACACGGACCATATCTAGTTCAACTCTGCTTCTGAAACTGATACAAACCACAGGCCCTCTAACATCCAGTGCGTTTCAGTTAAGAGCGAGAAACGTGTGAGCTTCGTGTACAATATAGCTTCGTTTGAGCTGAAAAGTGACTGCGTTTACCTGAAACGAAGTCTCGCTTGTAGGAAGACACAGAGCCTGGCATTTAACTCCGTTTCTGAAGGGAAACACACAGCACAGTTCTCATCCATGAAACGCACTCTGCTTTAGAGCAAGAAGCATGCTCTTGCTTTCTAGAGTCTCTAATAAGGCGGGAAACGTGAGAGTGTTCAGAACAAAAGAACTGTGTTTCCTACACACACGGACCATATCTAGTTCAACTCTGCTTCTGAAACTGATACAAACCACAGGCCCTCTAACATCCAGTGCGTTTCAGTTAAGAGCGAGAAACGTGTGAGCTTCGTGTACAATATAGCTTGGTTTGAGCTGAAAAGTGACTGCGTTTACCTGAAATGAAGTCTCGCTTGTAGGAAGACACAGAGCCTGGCATTTAACTCCGTTTCTGAAGGGAAACACACAGCACAGTTCTCATCCACGAAACACACTCTGCTTTAGAGCAAGAAGCACGCTCTTGCTTTCTAGAGTCTCTAATAAGGCGGGAAACGTGAGAGTGCTCAGAACAAAAGAACTGTGTTTCCTACACACACGGACCATATCTAGTTCAACTCTGCTTCTGAAACTGATACAAACCACAGGCCCTCTAACATCCAGTGCGTTTCAGTTAAGAGCGAGAAACGTGTGAGCTTCGTGTACAATATAGCTTCGTTTGAGCTGAAAAGTGACTGCGTTTACCTGAAACGAAGTCTCGCTTGTAGGAAGACACAGAGCCTGGCATTTAACTCCGTTTCTGAAGGGAAACACACAGCACAGTTCTCATCCACGAAACACACTCTGCTTTAGAGCAAGAAGCACGCTCTTGCTTTCTAGAGTCTCTAATAAGGCGGGAAACGTGAGAGTGCTCAGAACAAAAGAACTGTGTTTCCTACACACACGGACCATATCTAGTTCAACTCTGCTTCTGAAACTGATACAAACCACAGGCCCTCTAACATCCAGTGCGTTTCAGTTAAGAGCGAGAAACGTGTGAGCTTCGTGTACAATATAGCTTCGTTTGAGCTGAAAAGTGACTGCGTTTACCTGAAACGAAGTCTCGCTTGTAGGAAGACACAGAGCCTGGCATTTAACTCCGTTTCTGAAGGGAAACACACAGCACAGTTCTCATCCATGAAACACACTCTGCTTTAGAGCAAGAAGCACGCTCTTGCTTTCTAGAGTCTCTAATAAGGCGGGAAACGTGAGAGTGCTCAGAACAAAAGAACTGTGTTTCCTACACACACGGACCATATCTAGTTCAACTCTGCTTCTGAAACTGATACAAACCACAGGCCCTCTAACATCCAGTGCGTTTCAGTTAAGAGCGAGAAACGTGTGAGCTTCGTGTACAATATAGCTTCGTTTGAGCTGAAAAGTGACTGCGTTTACCTGAAACGAAGTCTCGCTTGTAGGAAGACACAGAGCCTGGCATTTAACTCCGTTTCTGAAGGGAAACACACAGCACAGTTCTCATCCACGAAACACACTCTGCTTTAGAGCAAGAAGCACGCTCTTGCTTTCTAGAGTCTCTAATAAGGCGGGAAACGTGAGAATGCTCAGAACAAAAGAACTGTGTTTCCTTCACACACGGACCATATCTAGTTCAACTCTGCTTCTGAAACTGATACAAACCACAGGCCCTCTAACATCCAGTGCGTTTCAGTTAAGAGCGAGAAACGTGTGAGCTTCGTGTACAATATAGCTTCGTTTGAGCTGAAAAGTGACTGCGTTTACCTGAAACGAAGTCTCGCTTGTAGGAAGACACAGAGCCTGGCATTTAACTCCGTTTCTGAAGGGAAACACACAGCACAGTTCTCATCCACGAAACACACTCTGCTTTAGAGCAAGAAGCACGCTCTTGCTTTCTAGAGTCTCTAATAAGGCGGGAAACGTGAGAGTGCTCAGAACAAAAGAACTGTGTTTCCTACACACACGGACCATATCTAGTTCAACTCTGCTTCTGAAACTGATACAAACCACAGGCCCTCTAACATCCAGTGCGTTTCAGTTAAGAGCGAGAAACGTGTGAGCTTCGTGTATAATATAGCTTCGTTTGAGCTGAAAAGTGACTGCATTTACCTGAAACGAAGTCTCGCTTGTAGGAAGACACAGAGCCTGGCATTTAACTCCGTTTCTGAAGGGAAACACACAGCACAGTTCTCATCCACGAAACACACTCTGCTTTAGAGCAAGAAGCACGCTCTTGCATTCTAGAGTCTCTAATAAGGCGGGAAACGTGAGAGTGCTCAGAACAAAAGAACTGTGTTTCCTACACACACGGACCATATCTAGTTCAACTCTGCTTCTGAAACTGATACAAACCACAGGCCCTCTAACATCCAGTGCGTTTCAGTTAAGAGCGAGAAACGTGTGAGCTTCGTGTACAATATAGCTTCGTTTGAGCTGAAAAGTGACTGCGTTTACCTGAAACGAAGTCTCGCTTGTAGGAAGACACAGAGCCTGGCATTTAACTCCGTTTCTGAAGGGAAACACACAGCACAGTTCTCATCCATGAAACGCACTCTGCTTTAGAGCAAGAAGCACGCTCTTGCTTTCTAGAGTCTCTAATAAGGCGGGAAACGTGAGAGTGCTCAGAACAAAAGAACTGTGTTTCCTACACACACGGACCATATCTAGTTCAACTCTGCTTCTGAAACTGATACAAACCACAGGCCCTCTAACATCCAGTGCGTTTCAGTTAAGAGCGAGAAACGTGTGAGCTTCGTGTACAATATAGCTTCGTTTGAGCTGAAAAGTGACTGCGTTTACCTGAAACGAAGTCTCGCTTGTAGGAAGACACAGAGCCTGGCATTTAACTCCGTTTCTGAAGGGAAACACACAGCACAGTTCTCATCCATGAAACGCACTCTGCTTTAGAGCAAGAAGCATGCTCTTGCTTTCTAGAGTCTCTAATAAGGCGGGAAACGTGAGAGTGTTCAGAACAAAAGAACTGTGTTTCCTACACACACGGACCATATCTAGTTCAACTCTGCTTCTGAAACTGATACAAACCACAGGCCCTCTAACATCCAGTGCGTTTCAGTTAAGAGCGAGAAACGTGTGAGCTTCGTGTACAATATAGCTTGGTTTGAGCTGAAAAGTGACTGCGTTTACCTGAAATGAAGTCTCGCTTGTAGGAAGACACAGAGCCTGGCATTTAACTCCGTTTCTGAAGGGAAACACACAGCACAGTTCTCATCCACGAAACACACTCTGCTTTAGAGCAAGAAGCACGCTCTTGCTTTCTAGAGTCTCTAATAAGGCGGGAAACGTGAGAGTGCTCAGAACAAAAGAACTGTGTTTCCTACACACACGGACCATATCTAGTTCAACTCTGCTTCTGAAACTGATACAAACCACAGGCCCTCTAACATCCAGTGCGTTTCAGTTAAGAGCGAGAAACGTGTGAGCTTCGTGTACAATATAGCTTCGTTTGAGCTGAAAAGTGACTGCGTTTACCTGAAACGAAGTCTCGCTTGTAGGAAGACACAGAGCCTGGCATTTAACTCCGTTTCTGAAGGGAAACACACAGCACAGTTCTCATCCACGAAACACACTCTGCTTTAGAGCAAGAAGCACGCTCTTGCTTTCTAGAGTCTCTAATAAGGCGGGAAACGTGAGAGTGCTCAGAACAAAAGAACTGTGTTTCCTACACACACGGACCATATCTAGTTCAACTCTGCTTCTGAAACTGATACAAACCACAGGCCCTCTAACATCCAGTGCGTTTCAGTTAAGAGCGAGAAACGTGTGAGCTTCGTGTACAATATAGCTTCGTTTGAGCTGAAAAGTGACTGCGTTTACCTGAAACGAAGTCTCGCTTGTAGGAAGACACAGAGCCTGGCATTTAACTCCGTTTCTGAAGGGAAACACACAGCACAGTTCTCATCCATGAAACACACTCTGCTTTAGAGCAAGAAGCACGCTCTTGCTTTCTAGAGTCTCTAATAAGGCGGGAAACGTGAGAGTGCTCAGAACAAAAGAACTGTGTTTCCTACACACACGGACCATATCTAGTTGAACTCTGCTTCTGAAACTGATACAAACCACAGGCCCTCTAACATCCAGTGCGTTTCAGTTAAGAGCGAGAAACGTGTGAGCTTCGTGTACAATATAGCTTCGTTTGAGCTGAAAAGTGACTGCGTTTACCTGAAACGAAGTCTCGCTTGTAGGAAGACACAGAGCCTGGCATTTAACTCCGTTTCTGAAGGGAAACACACAGCACAGTTCTCATCCACGAAACACACTCTGCTTTAGAGCAAGAAGCACGCTCTTGCTTTCTAGAGTCTCTAATAAGGCGGGAAACGTGAGAATGCTCAGAACAAAAGAACTGTGTTTCCTTCACACACGGACCATATCTAGTTCAACTCTGCTTCTGAAACTGATACAAACCACAGGCCCTCTAACATCCAGTGCGTTTCAGTTAAGAGCGAGAAACGTGTGAGCTTCGTGTACAATATAGCTTCGTTTGAGCTGAAAAGTGACTGCGTTTACCTGAAACGAAGTCTCGCTTGTAGGAAGACACAGAGCCTGGCATTTAACTCCGTTTCTGAAGGGAAACACACAGCACAGTTCTCATCCATGAAACACACTCTGCTTTAGAGCAAGAAGCACGCTCTTGCTTTCTAGAGTCTCTAATAAGGCAGGAAACGTGAGAGTGCTCAGAACAAAAGAACTGTGTTTCCTACACACACGGACCATATCTAGTTGAACTCTGCTTCTGAAACTGATACAAACCACAGGCCCTCTAACATCCAGTGCGTTTCAGTTAAGAGCGAGAAACGTGTGAGCTTCGTGTACAATATAGCTTCGTTTGAGCTGAAAAGTGACTGCGTTTACCTGAAACGAAGTCTCGCTTGTAGGAAGACACAGAGCCTGGCATTTAACTCCGTTTCTGAAGGGAAACACACAGCACAGTTCTCATCCACGAAACACACTCTGCTTTAGAGCAAGAAGCACGCTCTTGCTTTCTAGAGTCTCTAATAAGGCGGGAAACGTGAGAGTGCTCAGCACAAAAGAACTGTGTTTCCTACACACACGGACCATATCTAGTTCAACTCTGCTTCTGAAACTGATACAAACCACAGGCCCTCTAACATCCAGTGCGTTTCAGTTAAGAGCGAGAAACGTGTGAGCTTCGTGTATAATATAGCTTTGTTTGAGCTGAAAAGTGACTGCGTTTACCTGAAACGAAGTCTTGCTTGTAGGAAGACACAGAGCCTGGCATTTAACTCCGTTTCTGAAGGGAAACACACAGCACAGTTCTCATCCACGAAACACACTCTGCTTTAGAGCAAGAAGCACGCTCTTGCTTTCTAGAGTCTCTAATAAGGCAGGAAACGTGAGAGTGCTCAGAACAAAAGAACTGTGTTTCCTACACACACGGACCATATCTAGTTCAACTCTGCTTCTGAAACTGATACAAACCACAGGCCCTCTAACATCCAGTGCGTTTCAGTTAAGAGCGAGAAACGTGTGAGCTTCGTGTACAATATAGCTTCGTTTGAGCTGAAAAGTGACTGCGTTTACCTGAAACGAAGTCTCGCTTGTAGGAAGACACAGAGCCTGGCATTTAACTCCGTTTCTGAAGGGAAACACACAGCACAGTTCTCATCCACGAAACGCACTCTGCTTTAGAGCAAGAAGCACGCTCGTGCTTTCTAGAGTCTCTAATAAGGCGGGAAACGTGAGAGTGCTCAGAACAAAAGAACTGTGTTTCCTACACACACGGACCATATCTAGTTCAACTCTGCTTCTGAAACTGATACAAACCACAGGCCCTCTAACATCCAGTGCGTTTCAGTTAAGAGCGAGAAACGTGTGAGCTTCGTGTACAATATAGCTTCGTTTGAGCTGAAAAGTGACTGCGTTTACCTGAAACGAAGTCTCGCTTGTAGGAAGACACAGAGCCTGGCATTTAACTCCGTTTCTGAAGGGAAACACACAGCACAGTTCTCATCCATGAAACGCACTCTGCTTTAGAGCAAGAAGCACGCTCTTGCTTTCTAGAGTCTCTAATAAGGCGGGAAACGTGAGAGTGCTCAGAACAAAAGAACTGTGTTTCCTTCACACACGGACCATATCTAGTTCAACTCTGCTTCTGAAACTGATACAAACCACAGGCCCTCTAACATCCAGTGCGTTTCAGTTAAGAGCGAGAAACGTGTGAGCTTCGTGTACAATATAGCTTCGTTTGAGCTGAAAAGTGACTGCGTTTACCTGAAACGAAGTCTCGCTTGTAGGAAGACACAGAGCCTGGCATTTAACTCCGTTTCTGAAGGGAAACACACAGCACAGTTCTCATCCATGAAACGCACTCTGCTTTAGAGCAAGAAGCACGCTCTTGCTTTCTAGAGTCTCTAATAAGGCGGGAAACGTGAGAGTGCTCAGAACAAAAGAACTGTGTTTCCTACACACACGGACCATATCTAGTTCAACTCTGCTTCTGAAACTGATACAAACCACAGGCCCTCTAACATCCAGTGCGTTTCAGTTAAGAGCGAGAAACGTGTGAGCTTCGTGTACAATATAGCTTCGTTTGAGCTGAAAAGTGACTGCGTTTACCTGAAACGAAGTCTCGCTTGTAGGAAGACACAGAGCCTGGCATTTAACTCCGTTTCTGAAGGGAAACACACAGCACAGTTCTCATCCACGAAACACACTCTGCTTTAGAGCAAGAAGCACGCTCTTGCTTTCTAGAGTCTCTAATAAGGCGGGAAACGTGAGAGTGCTCAGAACAAAAGAACTGTGTTTCCTACACACACGGACCATATCTAGTTCAACTCTGCTTCTGAAACTGATACAAACCACAGGCCCTCTAACATCCAGTGGGTTTCAGTTAAGAGCGAGAAACGTGTGAGCTTCGTGTATAATATAGCTTCGTTTGAGCTGAAAAGTGACTGCGTTTACCTGAAACGAAGTCTCGCTTGTAGGAAGACACAGAGCCTGGCATTTAACTCCGTTTCTGAAGGGAAACACACAGCACAGTTCTCATCCACGAAACACACTCTGCTTTAGAGCAAGAAGCACGCTCTTGCTTTCTAGAGTCTCTAATAAGGCGGGAAACGTGAGAGTGCTCAGAACAAAAGAACTGTGTTTCCTACACACACGGACCATATCTAGTTCAACTCTGCTTCGGAAACTGATACAAACCACAGGCCCTCTAACATCCAGTGCGTTTCAGTTAAGAGCGAGAAACGTGTGAGCTTCGTGTACAATATAGCTTCGTTTGAGCTGAAAAGTGACTGCGTTTACCTGAAACGAAGTCTCGCTTGTAGGAAGACACAGAGCCTGGCATTTAACTCCGTTTCTGAAGGGAAACACACAGCACAGTTCTCATCCACGAAACGCACTCTGCTTTAGAGCAAGAAGCACGCTCTTGCTTTCTAGAGTCTCTAATAAGGCGGGAAACGTGAGAGTGCTCAGAACAAAAGAACTGTGTTTCCTACACACACGGACCATATCTAGTTCAACTCTGCTTCTGAAACTGATACAAACCACAGGCCCTCTAACATCCAGTGCGTTTCAGTTAAGAGCGAGAAACGTGTGAGCTTCGTGTACAATATAGCTTCGTTTGAGCTGAAAAGTGACTGCGTTTACCTGAAACGAAGTCTCGCTTGTAGGAAGACACAGAGCCTGGCATTTAACTCCGTTTCTGAAGGGAAACACACAGCACAGTTCTCATCCATGAAACGCACTCTGCTTTAGAGCAAGAAGCATGCTCTTGCTTTCTAGAGTCTCTAATAAGGCGGGAAACGTGAGAGTGTTCAGAACAAAAGAACTGTGTTTCCTACACACACGGACCATATCTAGTTCAACTCTGCTTCTGAAACTGATACAAACCACAGGCCCTCTAACATCCAGTGCGTTTCAGTTAAGAGCGAGAAACGTGTGAGCTTCGTGTACAATATAGCTTCGTTTGAGCTGAAAAGTGACTGCGTTTACCTGAAACGAAGTCTCGCTTGTAGGAAGACACAGAGCCTGGCATTTAACTCCGTTTCTGAAGGGAAACACACAGCACAGTTCTCATCCACGAAACGCACTCTGCTTTAGAGCAAGAAGCACGCTCTTGCTTTCTAGAGTCTCTAATAAGGCGGGAAACGTGAGAGTGCTCAGAACAAAAGAACTGTGTTTCCTTCACACACGGACCATATCTAGTTCAACTCTGCTTCTGAAACTGATACAAACCACAGGCCCTCTAACATCCAGTGCGTTTCAGTTAAGAGCGAGAAACGTGTGAGCTTCGTGTACAATATAGCTTCGTTTGAGCTGAAAAGTGACTGCGTTTACCTGAAACGAAGTCTCGCTTGTAGGAAGACACAGAGCCTGGCATTTAACTCCGTTTCTGAAGGGAAACACACAGCACAGTTCTCATCCATGAAACACACTCTGCTTTAGAGCAAGAAGCACGCTCTTGCTTTCTAGAGTCTCTAATAAGGCGGGAAACGTGAGAGTGCTCAGAACAAAAGAACTGTGTTTCCTACACACACGGACCATATCTAGTTGAACTCTGCTTCTGAAACTGATACAAACCACAGGTCCTCTAACATCCAGTGCGTTTCAGTTAAGAGCGAGAAACGTGTGAGCTTCGTGTACAATATAGCTTCGTTTGAGCTGAAAAGTGACTGCGTTTACCTGAAACGAAGTCTCGCTTGTAGGAAGACACAGAGCCTGGCATTTAACTCCGTTTCTGAAGGGAAACACACAGCACAGTTCTCATCCACGAAACACACTCTGCTTTAGAGCAAGAAGCACGCTCTTGCTTTCTAGAGTCTCTAATAAGGCGGGAAACGTGAGAGTGCTCAGAACAAAAGAACTGTGTTTCCTACACACACGGACCATATCTAGTTCAACTCTGCTTCTGAAACTGATACAAACCACAGGCCCTCTAACATCCAGTGCGTTTCAGTTAAGAGCGAGAAACGTGTGAGCTTCGTGTACAATATAGCTTCGTTTGAGCTGAAAAGTGACTGCGTTTACCTGAAACGAAGTCTCGCTTGTAGGAAGACACAGAGCCTGGCATTTAACTCCGTTTCTGAAGGGAAACACACAGCACAGTTCTCATCCATGAAACGCACTCTGCTTTAGAGCAAGAAGCACGCTCTTGCTTTCTAGAGTCTCTAATAAGGCGGGAAACGTGAGAGTGCTCAGAACAAAAGAACTGTGTTTCCTTCACACACGGACCATATCTAGTTCAACTCTGCTTCTGAAACTGATACAAACCACAGGCCCTCTAACATCCAGTGCGTTTCAGTTAAGAGCGAGAAACGTGTGAGCTTCGTGTACAATATAGCTTCGTTTGAGCTGAAAAGTGACTGCGTTTACCTGAAACGAAGTCTCGCTTGTAGGAAGACACAGAGCCTGGCATTTAACTCCGTTTCTGAAGGGAAACACACAGCACAGTTCTCATCCATGAAACACACTCTGCTTTAGAGCAAGAAGCACGCTCTTGCTTTCTAGAGTCTCTAATAAGGCGGGAAACGTGAGAGTGCTCAGAACAAAAGAACTGTGTTTCCTACACACACGGACCATATCTAGTTGAACTCTGCTTCTGAAACTGATACAAACCACAGGCCCTCTAACATCCAGTGCGTTTCAGTTAAGAGCGAGAAACGTGTGAGCTTCGTGTACAATATAGCTTCGTTTGAGCTGAAAAGTGACTGCGTTTACCTGAAACGAAGTCTCGCTTGTAGGAAGACACAGAGCCTGGCATTTAACTCCGTTTCTGAAGGGAAACACACAGCACAGTTCTCATCCACGAAACACACTCTGCTTTAGAGCAAGAAGCACGCTCTTGCTTTCTAGAGTCTCTAATAAGGCGGGAAACGTGAGAATGCTCAGAACAAAAGAACTGTGTTTCCTTCACACACGGACCATATCTAGTTCAACTCTGCTTCTGAAACTGATACAAACCACAGGCCCTCTAACATCCAGTGCGTTTCAGTTAAGAGCGAGAAACGTGTGAGCTTCGTGTACAATATAGCTTCGTTTGAGCTGAAAAGTGACTGCGTTTACCTGAAACGAAGTCTCGCTTGTAGGAAGACACAGAGCCTGGCATTTAACTCCGTTTCTGAAGGGAAACAAACAGCACAGTTCTCATCCATGAAACACACTCTGCTTTAGAGCAAGAAGCACGCTCTTGCTTTCTAGAGTCTCTAATAAGGCGGGAAACGTGAGAGTGCTCAGAACAAAAGAACTGTGTTTCCTACACACACGGACCATATCTAGTTGAACTCTGCTTCTGAAACTGATACAAACCACAGGCCCTCTAACATCCAGTGCGTTTCAGTTAAGAGCGAGAAACGTGTGAGCTTCGTGTACAATATAGCTTCGTTTGAGCTGAAAAGTGACTTCTTTTACCTGAAACGAAGTCTCGCTTGTAGGAAGACACAGAGCCTGGCATTTAACTCCGTTTCTGAAGGGAAACACACAGCACAGTTCTCATCCACGAAACACACTCTGCTTTAGAGCACGAAGCACGCTCTTGCTTTCTAGAGTCTCTAATAAGGCGGGAAACGTGAGAGTGCTCAGAACAAAAGAACTGTGTTTCCTACACACACGGACCATATCTAGTTCAACTCTGCTTCTGAAACTGATACAAACCACAGGCCCTCTAACATCCAGTGCGTTTCAGTTAAGAGCGAGAAACGTGTGAGCTTCGTGTATAATATAGCTTCGTTTGAGCTGAAAAGTGACTGCGTTTACCTGAAACGAAGTCTCGCTTGTAGGAAGACACAGAGCCTGGCATTTAACTCCGTTTCTGAAGGGAAACACACAGCACAGTTCTCATCCACGAAACACACTCTGCTTTAGAGCAAGAAGCACGCTCTTGCTTTCTAGAGTCTCTAATAAGGCGGGAAACGTGAGAGTGCTCAGAACAAAAGAACTGTGTTTCCTACACACACGGACCATATCTAGTTCAACTCTGCTTCTGAAACTGATACAAACCACAGGCCCTCTAACATCCAGTGCGTTTCAGTTAAGAGCGAGAAACGTGTGAGCTTCGTGTACAATATAGCTTCGTTTGAGCTGAAAAGTGACTGCGTTTACCTGAAACGAAGTCTCGCTTGTAGGAAGACACAGAGCCTGGCATTTAACTCCGTTTCTGAAGGGAAACACACAGCACAGTTCTCATCCACGAAACGCACTCTGCTTTAGAGCAAGAAGCACGCTCTTGCTTTCTAGAGTCTCTAATAAGGCGGGAAACGTGAGAGTGCTCAGAACAAAAGAACTGTGTTTCCTACACACACGGACCATATCTAGTTCAACTCTGCTTCTGAAACTGATACAAACCACAGGCCCTCTAACATCCAGTGCGTTTCAGTTAAGAGCGAGAAACGTGTGAGCTTCGTGTACAATATAGCTTCGTTTGAGCTGAAAAGTGACTGCGTTTACCTGAAACGAAGTCTCGCTTGTAGGAAGACACAGAGCCTGGCATTTAACTCCGTTTCTGAAGGGAAACACACAGCACAGTTCTCATCCATGAAACGCACTCTGCTTTAGAGCAAGAAGCACGCTCTTGCTTTCTAGAGTCTCTAATAAGGCGGGAAACGTGAGAGTGCTCAGAACAAAAGAACTGTGTTTCCTTCACACACGGACCATATCTAGTTCAACTCTGCTTCTGAAACTGATACAAACCACAGGCCCTCTAACATCCAGTGCGTTTCAGTTAAGAGCGAGAAACGTGTGAGCTTCGTGTACAATATAGCTTCGTTTGAGCTGAAAAGTGACTGCGTTTACCTGAAACGAAGTCTCGCTTGTAGGAAGACACAGAGCCTGGCATTTAACTCCGTTTCTGAAGGGAAACACACAGCACAGTTCTCATCCATGAAACACACTCTGCTTTAGAGCAAGAAGCACGCTCTTGCTTTCTAGAGTCTCTAATAAGGCGGGAAACGTGAGAGTGCTCAGAACAAAAGAACTGTGTTTCCTACACACACGGACCATATCTAGTTGAACTCTGCTTCTGAAACTGATACAAACCACAGGCCCTCTAACATCCAGTGCGTTTCAGTTAAGAGCGAGAAACGTGTGAGCTTCGTGTACAATATAGCTTCGTTTGAGCTGAAAAGTGACTGCGTTTACCTGAAACGAAGTCTCGCTTGTAGGAAGACACAGAGCCTGGCATTTAACTCCGTTTCTGAAGGGAAACACACAGCACAGTTCTCATCCACGAAACACACTCTGCTTTAGAGCAAGAAGCACGCTCTTGCTTTCTAGAGTCTCTAATAAGGCGGGAAACGTGAGAGTGCTCAGAACAAAAGAACTGTGTTTCCTACACACACGGACCATATCTAGTTCAACTCTGCTTCTGAAACTGATACAAACCACAGGCCCTCTAACATCCAGTGCGTTTCAGTTAAGAGCGAGAAACGTGTGAGCTTCGTGTACAATATAGCTTCGTTTGAGCTGAAAAGTGACTGCGTTTACCTGAAACGAAGTCTCGCTTGTAGGAAGACACAGAGCCTGGCATTTAACTCCGTTTCTGAAGGGAAACACACAGCACAGTTCTCATCCATGAAACGCACTCTGCTTTAGAGCAAGAAGCACGCTCTTGCTTTCTAGAGTCTCTAATAAGGCGGGAAACGTGAGAGTGCTCAGAACAAAAGAACTGTGTTTCCTTCACACACGGACCATATCTAGTTCAACTCTGCTTCTGAAACTGATACAAACCACAGGCCCTCTAACATCCAGTGCGTTTCAGTTAAGAGCGAGAAACGTGTGAGCTTCGTGTACAATATAGCTTCGTTTGAGCTGAAAAGTGACTGCGTTTACCTGAAACGAAGTCTCGCTTGTAGGAAGACACAGAGCCTGGTATTTAACTCCGTTTCTGAAGGGAAACACACAGCACAGTTCTCATCCATGAAACACACTCTGCTTTAGAGCAAGAAGCACGCTCTTGCTTTCTAGAGTCTCTAATAAGGCGGGATACGTGAGAGTGCTCAGAACAAAAGAACTGTGTTTCCTACACACACGGACCATATCTAGTTGAACTCTGCTTCTGAAACTGATACAAACCACAGGCCCTCTAACATCCAGTGCGTTTCAGTTAAGAGCGAGAAACGTGTGAGCTTCGTGTACAATATAGCTTCGTTTGAGCTGAAAAGTGACTGCGTTTACCTGAAACGAAGTCTCGCTTGTAGGAAGACACAGAGCCTGACATTTAACTCCGTTTCTGAAGGGAAACACACAGCACAGTTCTCATCCACGAAACACACTCTGCTTTAGAGCAAGAAGCATGCTCTTGCTTTCTAGAGTCTCTAATAAGGCGGGAAACGTGAGAGTGCTCAGAACAAAAGAACTGTGTTTCCTACACACACGGACCATATCTAGTTGAACTCTGCTTCTGAAACTGATACAAACCACAGGCCCTCTAACATCCAGTGCGTTTCAGTTAAGAGCGAGAAACGTGTGAGCTTCGTGTACAATATAGCTTCGTTTGAGCTGAAAAGTGACTGCGTTTACCTGAAACGAAGTCTCGCTTGTAGGAAGACACAGAGCCTGGCATTTAACTCCGTTTCTGAAGGGAAACACACAGCACAGTTCTCATCCACGAAACGCACTCTGCTTTAGAGCAAGAAGCACGCTCTTGCTTTCTAGAGTCTCTAATAAGGCGGGAAACGTGAGAGTGCTCAGAACAAAAGAACTGTGTTTCCTACACACACGGACCATATCTAGTTCAACTCTGCTTCTGAAACTGATACAAACCACAGGCCCTCTAACATCCAGTGCGTTTCAGTTAAGAGCGAGAAACGTGTGAGCTTCGTGTACAATATAGCTTCGTTTGAGCTGAAAAGTGACTGCGTTTACCTGAAACGAAGTCTCGCTTGTAGGAAGACACAGAGCCTGGCATTTAACTCCGTTTCTGAAGGGAAACACACAGCACAGTTCTCATCCATGAAACGCACTCTGCTTTAGAGCAAGAAGCATGCTCTTGCTTTCTAGAGTCTCTAATAAGGCGGGAAACGTGAGAGTGTTCAGAACAAAAGAACTGTGTTTCCTACACACACGGACCATATCTAGTTCAACTCTGCTTCTGAAACTGATACAAACCACAGGCCCTCTAACATCCAGTGCGTTTCAGTTAAGAGCGAGAAACGTGTGAGCTTCGTGTACAATATAGCTTCGTTTGAGCTGAAAAGTGACTGCGTTTACCTGAAACGAAGTCTCGCTTGTAGGAAGACACAGAGCCTGGCATTTAACTCCGTTTCTGAAGGGAAACACACAGCACAGTTCTCATCCATGAAACGCACTCTGCTTTAGAGCAAGAAGCACGCTCTTGCTTTCTAGAGTCTCTAATAAGGCGGGAAACGTGAGAGTGCTCAGAACAAAAGAACTGTGTTTCCTTCACACACGGACCATATCTAGTTCAACTCTGCTTCTGAAACTGATACAAACCACAGGCCCTCTAACATCCAGTGCGTTTCAGTTAAGAGCGAGAAACGTGTGAGCTTCGTGTACAATATAGCTTCGTTTGAGCTGAAAAGTGACTGCGTTTACCTGAAACGAAGTCTCGCTTGTAGGAAGACACAGAGCCTGGCATTTAACTCCGTTTCTGAAGGGAAACACACAGCACAGTTCTCATCCACGAAACACACTCTGCTTTAGAGCAAGAAGCACGCTCTTGCTTTCTAGAGTCTCTAATAAGGCGGGAAACGTGAGAGTGCTCAGAACAAAAGAACTGTGTTTCCTACACACACGGACCATATCTAGTTGAACTCTGCTTCTGAAACTGATACAAACCACAGGTCCTCTAACATCCAGTGCGTTTCAGTTAAGAGCGAGAAACGTGTGAGCTTCGTGTACAATATAGCTTCGTTTGAGCTGAAAAGTGACTGCGTTTACCTGAAACGAAGTCTCGCTTGTAGGAAGACACAGAGCCTGGCATTTAACTCCGTTTCTGAAGGGAAACACACAGCACAGTTCTCATCCACGAAACACACTCTGCTTTAGAGCAAGAAGCACGCTCTTGCTTTCTAGAGTCTCTAATAAGGCGGGAAACGTGAGAGTGCTCAGAACAAAAGAACTGTGTTTCCTACACACACGGACCATATCTAGTTCAACTCTGCTTCTGAAACTGATACAAACCACAGGCCCTCTAACATCCAGTGCGTTTCAGTTAAGAGCGAGAAACGTGTGAGCTTCGTGTACAATATAGCTTCGTTTGAGCTGAAAAGTGACTGCGTTTACCTGAAACGAAGTCTCGCTTGTAGGAAGACACAGAGCCTGGCATTTAACTCCGTTTCTGAAGGGAAACACACAGCACAGTTCTCATCCATGAAACGCACTCTGCTTTAGAGCAAGAAGCACGCTCTTGCTTTCTAGAGTCTCTAATAAGGCGGGAAACGTGAGAGTGCTCAGAACAAAAGAACTATGTTTCCTTCACACACGGACCATATCTAGTTCAACTCTGCTTCTGAAACTGATACAAACCACAGGCCCTCTAACATCCAGTGCGTTTCAGTTAAGAGCGAGAAACGTGTGAGCTTCGTGTACAATATAGCTTCCTTTGAGCTGAAAAGTGACTGCGTTTACCTGAAACGAAGTCTCGCTTGTAGGAAGACACAGAGCCTGGCATTTAACTCCGTTTCTGAAGGGAAACACACAGCACAGTTCTCATCCACGAAACACACTCTGCTTTAGAGCAAGAAGCACGCTCTTGCTTTCTAGAGTCTCTAATAAGGCGGGAAACGTGAGAATGCTCAGAACAAAAGAACTGTGTTTCCTTCACACACGGACCATATCTAGTTCAACTCTGCTTCTGAAACTGATACAAACCACAGGCCCTCTAACATCCAGTGCGTTTCAGTTAAGAGCGAGAAACGTGTGAGCTTCGTGTACAATATAGCTTCGTTTGAGCTGAAAAGTGACTGCGTTTACCTGAAACGAAGTCTCGCTTGTAGGAAGACACAGAGCCTGGCATTTAACTCCGTTTCTGAAGGGAAACACACAGCACAGTTCTCATCCATGAAACACACTCTGCTTTAGAGCAAGAAGCACGCTCTTGCTTTCTAGAGTCTCTAATAAGGCGGGAAACGTGAGAGTGCTCAGAACAAAAGAACTGTGTTTCCTACACACACGGACCATATCTAGTTGAACTCTGCTTCTGAAACTGATACAAACCACAGGCCCTCTAACATCCAGTGCGTTTCAGTTAAGAGCGAGAAACGTGTGAGCTTCGTGTACAATATAGCTTCGTTTGAGCTGAAAAGTGACTGCGTTTACCTGAAACGAAGTCTCGCTTGTAGGAAGACACAGAGCCTGGCATTTAACTCCGTTTCTGAAGGGAAACACACAGCACAGTTCTCATCCACGAAACACACTCTGCTTTAGAGCACGAAGCACGCTCTTGCTTTCTAGGTCTCTAATAAGGCGGGAAACGTGAGAGTGCTCAGAACAAAAGAACTGTGTTTCCTACACACACGGACCATATCTAGTTCAACTCTGCTTCTGAAACTGATACAAACCACAGGCCCTCTAACATCCAGTGCGTTTCAGTTAAGAGCGAGAAACGTGTGAGCTTCGTGTACAATATAGCTTCGTTTGAGCTGAAAAGTGACTGCGTTTACCTGAAACGAAGTCTCGCTTGTAGGAAGACACAGAGCCTGGCATTTAACTCCGTTTCTGAAGGGAAACACACAGCACAGTTCTCATCCACGAAACGCACTCTGCTTTAGAGCAAGAAGCACGCTCTTGCTTTCTAGAGTCTCTAATAAGGCGGGAAACGTGAGAGTGCTCAGAACAAAAGAACTGTGTTTCCTACACACACGGACCATATCTAGTTCAACTCTGCTTCTGAAACTGATACAAACCACAGGCCCTCTAACATCCAGTGCGTTTCAGTTAAGAGCGAGAAACGTGTGAGCTTCGTGTACAATATAGCTTCGTTTGAGCTGAAAAGTGACTGCGTTTACCTGAAACGAAGTCTCGCTTGTAGGAAGACACAGAGCCTGGCATTTAACTCCGTTTCTGAAGGGAAACACACAGCACAGTTCTCATCCATGAAACGCACTCTGCTTTAGAGCAAGAAGCACGCTCTTGCTTTCTAGAGTCTCTAATAAGGCGGGAAACGTGAGAGTGCTCAGAACAAAAGAACTGTGTTTCCTTCACACACGGACCATATCTAGTTCAACTCTGCTTCTGAAACTGATACAAACCACAGGCCCTCTAACATCCAGTGCGTTTCAGTTAAGAGCGAGAAACGTGTGAGCTTCGTGTACAATATAGCTTCGTTTGAGCTGAAAAGTGACTGCGTTTACCTGAAACGAAGTCTCGCTTGTAGGAAGACACAGAGCCTGGCATTTAACTCCGTTTCTGAAGGGAAACACACAGCACAGTTCTCATCCATGAAACACACTCTGCTTTAGAGCAAGAAGCACGCTCTTGCTTTCTAGAGTCTCTAATAAGGCGGGAAACGTGAGAGTGCTCAGAACAAAAGAACTGTGTTTCCTACACACACGGACCATATCTAGTTGAACTCTGCTTCTGAAACTGATACAAACCACAGGCCCTCTAACATCCAGTGCGTTTCAGTTAAGAGCGAGAAACGTGTGAGCTTCGTGTACAATATAGCTTCGTTTGAGCTGAAAAGTGACTGCGTTTACCTGAAACGAAGTCTCGCTTGTAGGAAGACACAGAGCCTGGCATTTAACTCCGTTTCTGAAGGGAAACACACAGCACAGTTCTCATCCACGAAACACACTCTGCTTTAGAGCAAGAAGCACGCTCTTGCTTTCTAGAGTCTCTAATAAGGCGGGAAACGTGAGAGTGCTCAGAACAAAAGAACTGTGTTTCCTACACACACGGACCATATCTAGTTCAACTCTGCTTCTGAAACTGATACAAACCACAGGCCCTCTAACATCCAGTGCGTTTCAGTTAAGAGCGAGAAACGTGTGAGCTTCGTGTACAATATAGCTTCGTTTGAGCTGAAAAGTGACTGCGTTTACCTGAAACGAAGTCTCGCTTGTAGGAAGACACAGAGCCTGGCATTTAACTCCGTTTCTGAAGGGAAACACACAGCACAGTTCTCATCCACGAAACACACTCTGCTTTAGAGCAAGAAGCACGCTCTTGCTTTCTAGAGTCTCTAATAAGGCGGGAAACGTGAGAGTGCTCAGAACAAAAGAACTGTGTTTCCTACACACACGGACCATATCTAGTTCAACTCTGCTTCTGAAACTGATACAAACCACAGGCCCTCTAACATCCAGTGCGTTTCAGTTAAGAGCGAGAAACGTGTGAGCTTCGTGTACAATATAGCTTCGTTTGAGCTGAAAAGTGACTGCGTTTACCTGAAACGA
Organism: Onychomys leucogaster; assembly: GCA_949786385.1. Taxonomy (NCBI): domain Eukaryota; kingdom Metazoa; phylum Chordata; class Mammalia; order Rodentia; family Cricetidae; genus Onychomys; species Onychomys leucogaster. The sequence goes on from CATKUP010000347.1 coordinate 177,178, forward strand.
AGTCTCGCTTGTAGGAAGACACAGAGCCTGAAATTTAACTCCGTTTCTGAAGGGAAACACACAGCACAGTTCTCATCCACGAAACACACTCTGCTTTAGAGCAAGAAGCATGCTCTTGCTTTCTAGAGTCTCTAATAAGGCGGGAAACGTGAGAGTGCTCAGAACAAAAGAACTGTGTTTCCTACACACACGGACCATATCTAGTTCAACTCTGCTTCTGAAACTGATACAAACCACAGGCCCTCTAACATCCAGTGCGTTTCAGTTAAGAGCGAGAAACGTGTGAGCTTCGTGTACAATATAGCTTCGTTTGAGCTGAAAAGTGACTGCGTTTACCTGAAACGAAGTCTCGCTTGTAGGAAGACACAGAGCCTGGCATTTAACTCCGTTTCTGAAGGGAAACACACAGCACAGTTCTCATCCATGAAACACACTCTGCTTTAGAGCAAGAAGCACGCTCTTGCTTTCTAGAGTCTCTAATAAGGCGGGAAACGTGAGAGTGCTCAGAACAAAAGAACTGTGTTTCCTTCACACACGGACCATATCTAGTTCAACTCTGCTTCTGAAACTGATACAAACCACAGGCCCTCTAACATCCAGTGCGTTTCAGTTAAGAGCGAGAAACGTGTGAGCTTCGTGTACAATATAGCTTCGTTTGAGCTGAAAAGTGACTGCGTTTACCTGAAACGAAGTCTCGCTTGTAGGAAGACACAGAGCCTGGCATTTAACTCCGTTTCTGAAGGGAAACACACAGCACAGTTCTCATCCATGAAACACACTCTGCTTTAGAGCAAGAAGCACGCTCTTGCTTTCTAGAGTCTCTAATAAGGCGGGAAACGTGAGAGTGCTCAGAACAAAAGAACTGTGTTTCCTACACACACGGACCATATCTAGTTGAACTCTGCTTCTGAAACTGATACAAACCACAGGCCCTCTAACATCCAGTGCGTTTCAGTTAAGAGCGAGAAACGTGTGAGCTTCGTGTACAATATAGCTTCGTTTGAGCTGAAAAGTGACTGCGTTTACCTGAAACGAAGTCTCGCTTGTAGGAAGACACAGAGCCTGGCATTTAACTCCGTTTCTGAAGGGAAACACACAGCACAGTTCTCATCCATGAAACACACTCTGCTTTAGAGCAAGAAGCACGCTCTTGCTTTCTAGAGTCTCTAATAAGGCGGGAAACGTGAGAATGCTCAGAACAAAAGAACTGTGTTTCCTTCACACACGGACCATATCTAGTTCAACTCTGCTTCTGAAACTGATACAAACCACAGGCCCTCTAACATCCAGTGCGTTTCAGTTAAGAGCGAGAAACGTGTGAGCTTCGTGTACAATATAGCTTCGTTTGAGCTGAAAAGTGACTGCGTTTACCTGAAACGAAGTCTCGCTTGTAGGAAGACACAGAGCCTGGCATTTAACTCCGTTTCTGAAGGGAAACACACAGCACAGTTCTCATCCATGAAACACACTCTGCTTTAGAGCAAGAAGCACGCTCTTGCTTTCTAGAGTCTCTAATAAGGCGGGAAACGTGAGAGTGCTCAGAACAAAAGAACTGTGTTTCCTACACACACGGACCATATCTAGTTGAACTCTGCTTCTGAAACTGATACAAACCACAGGCCCTCTAACATCCAGTGCGTTTCAGTTAAGAGCGAGAAACGTGTGAGCTTCGTGTACAATATAGCTTCGTTTGAGCTGAAAAGTGACTGCGTTTACCTGAAACGAAGTCTCGCTTGTAGGAAGACACAGAGCCTGGCATTTAACTCCGTTTCTGAAGGGAAACACACAGCACAGTTCTCATCCACGAAACACACTCTGCTTTAGAGCAAGAAGCACGCTCTTGCTTTCTAGAGTCTCTAATAAGGCGGGAAACGTGAGAGTGCTCAGAACAAAAGAACTGTGTTTCCTACACACACGGACCATATCTAGTTCAACTCTGCTTCTGAAACTGATACAAACCACAGGCCCTCTAACATCCAGTGCGTTTCAGTTAAGAGCGAGAAACGTGTGAGCTTCGTGTACAATATAGCTTCGTTTGAGCTGAAAAGTGACTGCGTTTACCTGAAACGAAGTCTCGCTTGTAGGAAGACACAGAGCCTGGCATTTAACTCCGTTTCTGAAGGGAAACACACAGCACAGTTCTCATCCACGAAACACACTCTGCTTTAGAGCAAGAAGCACGCTCTTGCTTTCTAGAGTCTCTAATAAGGCGGGAAACGTGAGAGTGCTCAGAACAAAAGAACTGTGTTTCCTACACACACGGACCATATCTAGTTCAACTCTGCTTCTGAAACTGATACAAACCACAGGCCCTCTAACATCCAGTGCGTTTCAGTTAAGAGCGAGAAACGTGTGAGCTTCGTGTACAATATAGCTTCGTTTGAGCTGAAAAGTGACTGCGTTTACCTGAAACGAAGTCTCGCTTGTAGGAAGACACAGAGCCTGGCATTTAACTCCGTTTCTGAACGGAAACACACAGCACAGTTCTCATCCACGAAACGCACTCTGCTTTAGAGCAAGAAGCACGCTCTTGCTTTCTAGAGTCTCTAATAAGGCGGGAAACGTGAGAGTGCTCAGAACAAAAGAACTGTGTTTCCTACACACACGGACCATATCTAGTTCAACTCTGCTTCTGAAACTGATACAAACCACAGGCCCTCTAACATCCAGTGCGTTTCAGTTAAGAGCGAGAAACGTGTGAGCTTCGTGTACAATATAGCTTCGTTTGAGCTGAAAAGTGACTGCGTTTACCTGAAACGAAGTCTCGCTTGTAGGAAGACACAGAGCCTGGCATTTAACTCCGTTTCTGAAGGGAAACACACAGCACAGTTCTCATCCATGAAACGCACTCTGCTTTAGAGCAAGAAGCATGCTCTTGCTTTCTAGAGTCTCTAATAAGGCGGGAAACGTGAGAGTGTTCAGAACAAAAGAACTGTGTTTCCTACACACTCGGACCATATCTAGTTCAACTCTGCTTCTGAAACTGATACAAACCACAGGCCCTCTAACATCCAGTGCGTTTCAGTTAAGAGCGAGAAACGTGTGAGCTTCGTGTACAATATAGCTTCGTTTGAGCTGAAAAGTGACTGCGTTTACCTGAAACGAAGTCTCGCTTGTAGGAAGACACAGAGCCTGGCATTTAACTCCGTTTCTGAAGGGAAACACACAGCACAGTTCTCATCCATGAAACGCACTCTGCTTTAGAGCAAGAAGCACGCTCTTGCTTTCTAGAGTCTCTAATAAGGCGGGAAACGTGAGAGTGCTCAGAACAAAAGAACTGTGTTTCCTTCACACACGGACCATATCTAGTTCAACTCTGCTTCTGAAACTGATACAAACCACAGGCCCTCTAACATCCAGTGCGTTTCAGTTAAGAGCGAGAAACGTGTGAGCTTAGTGTACAATATAGCTTCGTTTGAGCTGAAAAGTGACTGCGTTTACCTGAAACGAAGTCTCGCTTGTAGGAAGACACAGAGCCTGGCATTTAACTCCGTTTCTGAAGGGAAACACACAGCACAGTTCTCATCCACGAAACACACTCTGCTTTAGAGCAAGAAGCACGCTCTTGCTTTCTAGAGTCTCTAATAAGGCGGGAAACGTGAGAGTGCTCAGAACAAAAGAACTGTGTTTCCTACACACACGGACCATATCTAGTTCAACTCTGCTTCTGAAACTGATACAAACCACAGGCCCTCTAACATCCAGTGCGTTTCAGTTAAGAGCGAGAAACGTGTGAGCTTCGTGTACAATATAGCTTCATCTGAGCTGAAAAGTGACTGCGTTTACCTGAAACGAAGTCTCGCTTGTAGGAAGACACAGAGCCTGGCATTTAACTCCGTTTCTGAAGGGAAACACACAGCACAGTTCTCATCCACGAAACACACTCTGCTTTAGAGCAAGAAGCACGCTCTTGCTTTCTAGAGTCTCTAATAAGGCGGGAAACGTGAGAGTGCTCAGAACAAAAGAACTGTGTTTCCTACACACACGGACCATATCTAGTTCAACTCTGCTTCTGAAACTGATACAAACCACAGGCCCTCTAACATCCAGTGCGTTTCAGTTAAGAGCGAGAAACGTGTGAGCTTCGTGTACAATATAGCTTCGTTTGAGCTGAAAAGTGACTGCGTTTACCTGAAACGAAGTCTCGCTTGTAGGAAGACACAGAGCCTGGCATTTAACTCCGTTTCTGAAGGGAAACACACAGCACAGTTCTCATCCACGAAACACACTCTGCTTTAGAGCAAGAAGCACGCTCTTGCTTTCTAGAGTCTCTAATAAGGCGGGAAACGTGAGAGTGCTCAGAACAAAAGAACTGTGTTTCCTACACACACGGACCATATCTAGTTCAACTCTGCTTCTGAAACTGATACAAACCACAGGCCCTCTAACATCCAGTGCGTTTCAGTTAAGAGCGAGAAACGTGTGAGCTTCGTGTACAATATAGCTTCATCTGAGCTGAAAAGTGACTGCGTTTACCTGAAACGAAGTCTCGCTTGTAGGAAGACACAGAGCCTGGCATTTAACTCCGTTTCTGAAGGGAAACACACAGCACAGTTCTCATCCACGAAACACACTCTGCTTTAGAGCAAGAAGCACGCTCTTGCTTTCTAGAGTCTCTAATAAGGCGGGAAACGTGAGAGTGCTCAGAACAAAAGAACTGTGTTTCCTACACACACGGACCATATCTAGTTCAACTCTGCTTCTGAAACTGATACAAACCACAGGCCCTCTAACATCCAGTGCGTTTCAGTTAAGAGCGAGAAACGTGTGAGCTTCGTGTACAATATAGCTTCGTTTGAGCTGAAAAGTGACTGCGTTTACCTGAAACGAAGTCTCGCTTGTAGGAAGACACAGAGCCTGGCATTTAACTCCGTTTCTGAAGGGAAACACACAGCACAGTTCTCATCCATGAAACACACTCTGCTTTAGAGCAAGAAGCACGCTCTTGCTTTCTAGAGTCTCTAATAAGGCGGGAAACGTGAGAGTGCTCAGAACAAAAGAACTGTGTTTCCTACACACACGGACCATATCTAGTTCAACTCTGCTTCTGAAACTGATACAAACCACAGGCCCTCTAACATCCAGTGCGTTTCAGTTAAGAGCGAGAAACGTGTGAGCTTCGTGTACAATATAGCTTCGTTTGAGCTGAAAAGTGACTGCGTTTACCTGAAACGAAGTCTCGCTTGTAGGAAGACACAGAGCCTGGCATTTAACTCCGTTTCTGAAGGGAAACACACAGCACAGTTCTCTTCCACGAAACACACTCTGCTTTAGAGCAAGAAGCACGCTCTTGCTTTCTAGAGTCTCTAATAAGGCGGGAAACGTGAGAGTGCTCAGAACAAAAGAACTGTGTTTCCTACACACACGGACCATATCTAGTTCAACTCTGCTTCTGAAACTGATACAAACCACAGGCCCTCTAACATCCAGTGCGTTTCAGTTAAGAGCGAGAAACGTGTGAGCTTCGTGTACAATATAGCTTCGTTTGAGCTGAAAAGTGACTGCGTTTACCTGAAACGAAGTCTCGCTTGTAGGAAGACACAGAGCCTGGCATTTAACTCCGTTTCTGAAGGGAAACACACAGCACAGTTCTCATCCACGAAACACACTCTGCTTTAGAGCAAGAAGCACGCTCTTGCTTTCTAGAGTCTCTAATAAGGCGGGAAACGTGAGAGTGCTCAGAACAAAAGAACTGTGTTTCCTACACACACGGACCATATCTAGTTCAACTCTGCTTCTGAAACTGATACAAACCACAGGCCCTCTAACATCCAGTGCGTTTCAGTTAAGAGCGAGAAACGTGTGAGCTTCGTGTACAATATAGCTTCGTTTGAGCTGAAAAGTGACTGCGTTTACCTGAAACGAAGTCTCGCTTGTAGGAAGACACAGAGCCTGGCATTTAACTCCGTTTCTGAAGGGAAACACACAGCACAGTTCTCATCCACGAAACGCACTCTGCTTTAGAGCAAGAAGCACGCTCTTGCTTTCTAGAGTCTCTAATAAGGCAGGAAACGTGAGAGTGCTCAGAACAAAAGAACTGTGTTTCCTACACACACGGACCATATCTAGTTCAACTCTGCTTCTGAAACTGATACAAACCACAGGCCCTCTAACATCCAGTGCGTTTCAGTTAAGAGCGAGAAACGTGTGAGCTTCGTGTACAATATAGCTTCGTTTGAGCTGAAAAGTGACTGCGTTTACCTGAAACGAAGTCTCGCTTGTAGGAAGACACAGAGCCTGGCATTTAACTCCGTTTCTGAAGGGAAACACACAGCACAGTTCTCATCCATGAAACACACTCTGCTTTAGAGCAAGAAGCACGCTCTTGCTTTCTAGAGTCTCTAATAAGGCGGGAAACGTGAGAGTGCTCAGAACAAAAGAACTGTGTTTCCTACACACACGGACCATATCTAGTTGAACTCTGCTTCTGAAACTGATACAAACCACAGGCCCTCTAACATCCAGTGCGTTTCAGTTAAGAGCGAGAAACGTGTGAGCTTCGTGTACAATATAGCTTCGTTTGAGCTGAAAAGTGACTGCGTTTACCTGAAACGAAGTCTCGCTTGTAGGAAGACACAGAGCCTGGCATTTAACTCCGTTTCTGAAGGGAAACACACAGCACAGTTCTCATCCACGAAACGCACTCTGCTTTAGAGCAAGAAGCACGCTCTTGCTTTCTAGAGTCTCTAATAAGGCGGGAAACGTGAGAGTGCTCAGAACAAAAGAACTGTGTTTCCTACACACACGGACCATATCTAGTTCAACTCTGCTTCTGAAACTGATACAAACCACAGGCCCTCTAACATCCAGTGCGTTTCAGTTAAGAGCGAGAAACGTGTGAGCTTCGTGTACAATATAGCTTCGTTTGAGCTGAAAAGTGACTGCGTTTACCTGAAACGAAGTCTCACTTGTAGGAAGACACAGAGCCTGGCATTTAACTCCGTTTCTGAAGGGAAACACACAGCACAGTTCTCATCCATGAAACACACTCTGCCTTAGGGCAATAAGCACGCTCTTGCTTTCTAGAGTCTCTAATAAGGCGGGTAACGTGGGAGTGCTCAGAACAAAAGAACTGTGTTTCCTACACACACGGACCATATCTAGTTCAACTCTGCTTCTGAAACTGATACAAACCACAGGCCCTCTAACATCCAGTGCGTTTCAGTTAAGAGCGAGAAACGTGTGAGCTTCGTGTACAATATAGCTTCGTTTGAGCTGAAAAGTGACTGCGTTTACCTGAAACGAAGTCTCACTTGTAGGAAGACACAGAGCCTGGCATTTAACTCCGTTTCTGAAGGGAAACACACAGCACAGTTCTCATCCACGAAACACACTCTGCTTTAGAGCAAGAAGCACGCTCTTGCTTTCTAGAGTCTCTAATAAGGCGGGAAACGTGAGAGTGCTCAGAACAAAAGAACTGTGTTTCCTACACACACGGACCATATCTAGTTCAACTCTGCTTCTGAAACTGATACAAACCACAGGCCCTCTAACATCCAGTGCGTTTCAGTTAAGAGCGAGAAACGTGTGAGCTTCGTGTACAATATAGCTTCGTTTGAGCTGAAAAGTGACTGCGTTTACCTGAAACGAAGTCTCGCTTGTAGGAAGACCCAGAGCCTGGCATTTAACTCCGTTTCTGAAGGGAAACACACAGCACAGTTCTCATCCACGAAACACACTCTGCTTTAGAGCAAGAAGCACGCTCTTGCTTTCTAGAGTCTCTAATAAGGCGGGAAACGTGAGAGTGCTCAGAACAAAAGAACTGTGTTTCCTACACACACGGACCATATCTAGTTCAACTCTGCTTCTGAAACTGATACAAACCACAGGCCCTCTAACATCCAGTGCGTTTCAGTTAAGAGCGAGAAACGTGTGAGCTTCGTGTACAATATAGCTTCGTTTGAGCTGAAAAGTGACTGCGTTTACCTGAAATGAAGTCTCGCTTGTAGGAAGACACAGAGCCTGGCATTTAACTCCGTTTCTGAAGGGAAACACACAGCACAGTTCTCATCCACGAAACGCACTCTGCTTTAGAGCAAGAAGCACGCTCTTGCTTTCTAGAGTCTCTAATAAGGCGGGAAACGTGAGAGTGCTCAGAACAAAAGAACTGTGTTTCCTACACACACGGACCATATCTAGTTGAACTCTGCTTCTGAAACTGATACAAACCACAGGCCCTCTAACATCCAGTGCGTTTCAGTTAAGAGCGAGAAACGTGTGAGCTTCGTGTACAATATAGCTTCGTTTGAGCTGAAAAGTGACTGCGTTTACCTGAAACGAAGTCTCGCTTGTAGGAAGACACAGAGCCTGGCATTTAACTCCGTTTCTGAAGGGAAACACACAGCACAGTTCTCATCCACGAAACACACTCTGCTTTAGAGCAAGAAGCACGCTCTTGCTTTCTAGAGTCTCTAATAAGGCGGGAAACGTGAGAGTGCTCAGAACAAAAGAACTGTGTTTCCTACACACACGGACCATATCTAGTTCAACTCTGCTTCTGAAACTGATACAAACCACAGGCCCTCTAACATCCAGTGCGTTTCAGTTAAGAGCGAGAAACGTGTGAGCTTCGTGTACAATATAGCTTCGTTTGAGCTGAAAAGTGACTGCGTTTACCTGAAACGAAGTCTCGCTTGTAGGAAGACACAGAGCCTGGCATTTAACTCCGTTTCTGAAGGGAAACACACAGCACAGTTCTCATCCACGAAACACACTCTGCTTTAGAGCAAGAAGCACGCTCTTGCTTTCTAGAGTCTCTAATAAGGCGGGAAACGTGAGAGTGCTCAGAACAAAAGAACTGTGTTTCCTACACACACGGACCATATCTAGTTCAGCTCTGCTTCTGAAACTGATACAAACCACAGGCCCTCTAACATCCAGTGCGTTTCAGTTAAGAGCGAGAAACGTGTGAGCTTCGTGTACAATATAGCTTCGTTTGAGCTGAAAAGTGACTGCGTTTACCTGAAACGAAGTCTCGCTTGTAGGAAGACACAGAGCCTGGCATTTAACTCCGTTTCTGAAGGGAAACACACAGCACAGTTCTCATCCACGAAACACACTCTGCTTTAGAGCAAGAAGCACGCTCTTGCTTTCTAGAGTCTCTAATAAGGCGGGAAACGTGAGAGTGCTCAGAACAAAAGAACTGTGTTTCCTACACACACGGACCATATCTAGTTCAACTCTGCTTCTGAAACTGATACAAACCACAGGCCCTCTAACATCCAGTGCGTTTCAGTTAAGAGCGAGAAACGTGTGAGCTTCGTGTACAATATAGCTTCGTTTGAGCTGAAAAGTGACTGCGTTTACCTGAAACGAAGTCTCGCTTGTAGGAAGACACAGAGCCTGGCATTTAACTCCGTTTCTGAAGGGAAACACACAGCACAGTTCTCATCCACGAAACACACTCTGCTTTAGAGCAAGAAGCACGCTCTTGCTTTCTAGAGTCTCTAATAAGGCGGGAAACGTGAGAGTGCTCAGAACAAAAGAACTGTGTTTCCTACACACACGGACCATATCTAGTTCAACTCTGCTTCTGAAACTGATACAAACCACAGGCCCTCTAACATCCAGTGCGTTTCAGTTAAGAGCGAGAAACGTGTGAGCTTCGTGTACAATATAGCTTCGTTTGAGCTGAAAAGTGACTGCGTTTACCTGAAACGAAGTCTCGCTTGTAGGAAGACACAGAGCCTGGCATTTAACTCCGTTTCTGAAGGGAAACACACAGCACAGTTCTCATCCACGAAACACACTCTGCTTTAGAGCAAGAAGCACGCTCTTGCTTTCTAGAGTCTCTAATAAGGCGGGAAACGTGAGAGTGCTCAGAACAAAAGAACTGTGTTTCCTACACACACGGACCATATCTAGTTCAACTCTGCTTCTGAAACTGATACAAACCACAGGCCCTCTAACATCCAGTGCGTTTCAGTTAAGAGCGAGAAACGTGTGAGCTTCGTGTACAATATAGCTTCGTTTGAGCTGAAAAGTGACTGCGTTTACCTGAAACGAAGTCTCGCTTGTAGGAAGACACAGAGCCTGGCATTTAACTCCGTTTCTGAAGGGAAACACACAGCACAGTTCTCATCCACGAAACACACTCTGCTTTAGAGCAAGAAGCACGCTCTTGCTTTCTAGAGTCTCTAATAAGGCGGGAAACGTGAGAGTGCTCAGAACAAAAGAACTGTGTTTCCTACACACACGGACCATATCTAGTTCAACTCTGCTTCTGAAACTGATACAAACCACAGGCCCTCTAACATCCAGTGCGTTTCAGTTAAGAGCGAGAAACGTGTGAGCTTCGTGTACAATATAGCTTCGTTTGAGCTGAAAAGTGACTGCGTTTACCTGAAACGAAGTCTCGCTTGTAGGAAGACACAGAGCCTGGCATTTAACTCCGTTTCTGAAGGGAAACACACAGCACAGTTCTCATCCACGAAACACACTCTGCTTTAGAGCAAGAAGCACGCTCTTGCTTTCTAGAGTCTCTAATAAGGCGGGAAACGTGAGAGTGCTCAGAACAAAAGAACTGTGTTTCCTACACACACGGACCATATCTAGTTCAACTCTGCTTCTGAAACTGATACAAACCACAGGCCCTCTAACATCCAGTGCGTTTCAGTTAAGAGCGAGAAACGTGTGAGCTTCGTGTACAATATAGCTTCGTTTGAGCTGAAAAGTGACTGCGTTTACCTGAAACGAAGTCTCGCTTGTAGGAAGACACAGAGCCTGGCATTTAACTCCGTTTCTGAAGGGAAACACACAGCACAGTTCTCATCCACGAAACACACTCTGCTTTAGAGCAAGAAGCACGCTCTTGCTTTCTAGAGTCTCTAATAAGGCGGGAAACGTGAGAGTGCTCAGAACAAAAGAACTGTGTTTCCTACACACACGGACCATATCTAGTTCAACTCTGCTTCTGAAACTGATACAAACCACAGGCCCTCTAACATCCAGTGCGTTTCAGTTAAGAGCGAGAAACGTGTGATCTTCGTGTACAATATAGCTTCGTTTGAGCTGAAAAGTGACTGCGTTTACCTGAAACGAAGTCTCGCTTGTAGGAAGACACAGAGCCTGGCATTTAACTCCGTTTCTGAAGGGAAACACACAGCACAGTTCTCATCCACGAAACACTCTGCTTTAGAGCAAGAAGCACGCTCTTGCTTTCTAGAGTCTCTAATAAGGCGGGAAACGTGAGAGTGCTCAGAACAAAAGAACTGTGTTTCCTACACACACGGACCATATCTAGTTCAACTCTGCTTCTGAAACTGATACAAACCACAGGCCCTCTAACATCCAGTGCGTTTCAGTTAAGAGCGAGAAACGTGTGAGCTTCGTGTACAATATAGCTTCGTTTGAGCTGAAAAGTGACTGCGTTTACCTGAAACGAAGTCTCGCTTGTAGGAAGACACAGAGCCTGGCATTTAACTCCGTTTCTGAAGGGAAACACACAGCACAGTTCTCATCCACGAAACACACTCTGCTTTAGAGCAAGAAGCACGCTCTTGCTTTCTAGAGTCTCTAATAAGGCGGGAAACGTGAGAGTGCTCAGAACAAAAGAACTGTGTTTCCTACACACACGGACCATATCTAGTTCAACTCTGCTTCTGAAACTGATACAAACCACAGGCCCTCTAACATCCAGTGCGTTTCAGTTAAGAGCGAGAAACGTGTGAGCTTCGTGTACAATATAGCTTCGTTTGAGCTGAAAAGTGACTGCGTTTACCTGAAACGAAGTCTCGCTTGTAGGAAGACCCAGAGCCTGGCATTTAACTCCGTTTCTGAAGGGAAACACACAGCACAGTTCTCATCCACGAAACACACTCTGCTTTAGAGCAAGAAGCACGCTCTTGCTTTCTAGAGTCTCTAATAAGGCGGGAAACGTGAGAGTGCTCAGAACAAAAGAACTGTGTTTCCTACACACACGGACCATATCTAGTTCAACTCTGCTTCTGAAACTGATACAAACCACAGGCCCTCTAACATCCAGTGCGTTTCAGTTAAGAGCGAGAAACGTGTGAGCTTCGTGTACAATATAGCTTCGTTTGAGCTGAAAAGTGACTGCGTTTACCTGAAACGAAGTCTCGCTTGTAGGAAGACCCAGAGCCTGGCATTTAACTCCGTTTCTGAAGGGAAACACACAGCACAGTTCTCATCCACGAAACACACTCTGCTTTAGAGCAAGAAGCACGCTCTTGCATTCTAGAGTCTCTAATAAGGCGGGAAACGTGAGAGTGCTCAGAACAAAAGAACTGTGTTTCCTACACACACGGACCATATCTAGTTCAACTCTGCTTCTGAAACTGATACAAACCACAGGCCCTCTAACATCCAGTGCGTTTCAGTTAAGAGCGAGAAACGTGTGAGCTTCGTGTACAATATAGCTTCGTTTGAGCTGAAAAGTGACTGCGTTTACCTGAAACGAAGTCTCGCTTGTAGGAAGACCAGAGCCTGGCATTTAACTCCGTTTCTGAAGGGAAACACACAGCACAGTTCTCATCCACGAAACACACTCTGCTTTAGAGCAAGAAGCACGCTCTTGCTTTCTAGAGTCTCTAATAAGGCGGGAAACGTGAGAGTGCTCAGAACAAAAGAACTGTGTTTCCTACACACACGGACCATATCTAGTTCAACTCTGCTTCTGAAACTGATACAAACCACAGGCCCTCTAACATCCAGTGCGTTTCAGTTAAGAGCGAGAAACGTGTGAGCTTCGTGTACAATATAGCTTCGTTTGAGCTGAAAAGTGACTGCGTTTACCTGAAACGAAGTCTCGCTTGTAGGAAGACCCAGAGCCTGGCATTTAACTCCGTTTCTGAAGGGAAACACACAGCACAGTTCTCATCCACGAAACACACTCTGCTTTAGAGCAAGAAGCACGCTCTTGCTTTCTAGAGTCTCTAATAAGGCGGGAAACGTGAGAGGGCTCAGAACAAAAGAACTGTGTTTCCTACACACACGGACCATATCTAGTTCAACTCTGCTTCTGAAACTGATACAAACCACAGGCCCTCTAACATCCAGTGCGTTTCAGTTAAGAGCGAGAAACGTGTGAGCTTCGTGTACAATATAGCTTCGTATGAGCTGAAAAGTGACTGCGTTTACCTGAAACGAAGTCTCGCTTGTAGGAAGACACAGAGCCTGGCATTTAACTGCGTTTCTGAAAGGAAACACACAGCACAGTTCTCATCCACGAAACACACTCTGCTTTAGAGCAAGAAGCACGCTCTTGCTTTCTAGAGTCTCTAATAAGGCGGGAAACGTGAGAGTGCTCAGAACAAAAGAACTGTGTTTCCTACACACACGGACCATATCTAGTTCAACTCTGCTTCTGAAACTGATACAAACCACAGGCCCTCTAACATCCAGTGCGTTTCAGTTAAGAGCGAGAAACGTGTGAGCTTCGTGTACAATATAGCTTCGTTTGAGCTGAAAAGTGACTGCGTTTACCTGAAACGAAGTCTCGCTTGTAGGAAGACACAGAGCCTGGCATTTAACTCCGTTTCTGAAGGGACACACACAGCACAGTTCTCATCCACGAAACACACTCTGCTTTAGAGCAGGAAGCACGCTCTTGCTTTCTAGAGTCTCTAATAAGGCGGGAAACGTGAGAGTGCTCAGAACAAAAGAACTGTGTTTCCTACACACACGGACCATATCTAGTTCAACTCTGCTTCTGAAACTGATACAAACCACAGGCCCTCTAACATCCAGTGCGTTTCAGTTAAGAGCGAGAAACGTGTGAGCTTCGTGTACAATATAGCTTCGTTTGAGCTGAAAAGTGACTGCGTTTACCTGAAACGAAGTCTCGCTTGTAGGAAGACCCAGAGCCTGGCATTTAACTGCGTTTCTGAAGGGAAACACACAGCACAGTTCTCATCCACGAAACACACTCTGCTTTAGAGCAAGAAGCACGCTCTTGCTTTCTAGAGTCTCTAATAAGGCGGGAAACGTGAGAGTGCTCAGAACAAAAGAACTGTGTTTCCTACACACACGGACCATATCTAGTTCAACTCTGCTTCTGAAACTGATACAAACCACAGGCCCTCTAACATCCAGTGCGTTTCAGTTAAGAGCGAGAAACGTGTGAGCTTCGTGTACAATATAGCTTCGTTTGAGCTGAAAAGTGACTGCGTTTACCTGAAACGAAGTCTCGCTTGTAGGAAGACCCAGAGCCTGGCATTTAACTGCGTTTCTGAAGGGAAACACACAGCACAGTTCTCATCCACGAAACACACTCTGCTTTAGAGCAAGAAGCACGCTCTTGCTTTCTAGAGTCTCTAATAAGGCGGGAAACGTGAGAGTGCTCAGAACAAAAGAACTGTGTTTCCTACACACACGGACCATATCTAGTTCAACTCTGCTTCTGAAACTGATACAAACCACAGGCCCTCTAACATCCAGTGCGTTTCAGTTAAGAGCGAGAAACGTGTGAACTTCGTGTACAATATAGCTTCGTTTGAGCTGAAAAGTGACTGCGTTTACCTGAAACGAAGTCTCGCTTGTAGGAAGACACAGAGCCTGGCATTTAACTCCGTTTCTGAAGGGAAACACACAGCACAGTTCTCATCCACGAAACACACTCTGCTTTAGAGCAAGAAGCACGCTCTTGCTTTCTAGAGTCTCTAATAAGGCGGGAAACGTGAGAGTGCTCAGAACAAAAGAACTGTGTTTCCTACACACACGGACCATATCTAGTTCAACTCTGCTTCTGAAACTGATACAAACCACAGGCCCTCTAAAATCCAGTGCGTTTCAGTTAAGAGCGAGAAACGTGTGAGCTTCGTGTACAATACAGCTTCGTTCGAGCTGAAAAGTGACTGCGTTTACCTGAAACGAAGTCTCGCTTGTAGGAAGACACAGAGCCTGGCATTTAACTCCGTTTCTGAAGGGAAACACACAGCACAGTTCTCATCCACGAAACACACTCTGCTTTAGAGCAAGAAGCACGCTCTTGCTTTCTAGAGTCTCTAATAAGGCGGGAAACGTGAGAGTGCTCAGAACAAAAGTACTGTGTTTCCTACACACACGGACCATATCTAGTTCAACTCTGCTTCTGAAACTGATACAAACCACAGGCCCTCTAACATCCAGTGCGTTTCAGTTAAGAGCGAGAAACGTGTGAGCTTCGTGTACAATATAGCTTCGTTTGAGCTGAAAAGTGACTGCGTTTACCTGAAACGAAGTCTCGCTTGTAGGAAGACACAGAGCCTGGCATTTAACTCCGTTTCTGAAGGGAAACACACAGCACAGTTCTCATCCACGAAACACACTCTGCTTTAGAGCAAGAAGCACGCTCTTGCTTTCTAGAGTCTCTAATAAGGCGGGAAACGTGAGAGTGCTCAGAACAAAAGAACTGTGTTTCCTACACACACGGACCATATCTAGTTCAACTCTGCTTCTGAAACTGATACAAACCACAGGCCCTCTAACATCCAGTGCGTTTCAGTTAAGAGCGAGAAACGTGTGAGCTTCGTGTACAATATAGCTTCGTTTGAGCTGAAAAGTGACTGCGTTTACCTGAAACGAAGTCTCGCTTGTAGGAAGACACAGAGCCTGGCATTTAACTCCGTTTCTGAAGGGAAACACACAGCACAGTTCTCATCCACGAAACACACTCTGCTTTAGAGCAAGAAGCACGCTCTTGCTTTCTAGAGTCTCTAATAATGCGGGAAACGTGAGAGTGCTCAGAACAAAAGAACTGTGTTTCCTACACTCACGGACCATATCTAGTTCAACTCTGCTTCTGAAACTGATACAAACCACAGGCCCTCTAACATCCAGTGCGTTTCAGTTAAGAGCGAGAAACGTGTGAGCTTCGTGTACAATATAGCTTCGTTTGAGCTGAAAAGTGACTGCGTTTACCTGAAACGAAGTCTCGCTTGTAGGAAGACACAGAGCCTGGCATTTAACTCCGTTTCTGAAGGGAAACACACAGCACAGTTCTCATCCACGAAACACACTCTGCTTTAGAGCAAGAAGCACGCTCTTGCTTTCTAGAGTCTCTAATAAGGCGGGAAACGTGAGAGTGCTCAGAACAAAAGAACTGTGTTTCCTACACACACGGACCATATCTAGTTCAACTCTGCTTCTGAAACTGATACAAACCACAGGCCCTCTAACATCCAGTGCGTTTCAGTTAAGAGCGAGAAACGTGTGAGCTTCGTGTACAATATAGCTTCGTTTGAGCTGAAAAGTGACTGCGTTTACCTGAAACGAAGTCTCGCTTGTAGGAAGACACAGAGCCTGGCATTTAACTCCGTTTCTGAAGGGAAACACACAGCACAGTTCTCATCCACGAAACACACTCTGCTTTAGAGCAAGAAGCACGCTCTTGCTTTCTAGAGTCTCTAATAAGGCGGGAAACGTGAGAGTGCTCAGAACAAAAGAACTGTGTTTCCTACACACACGGACCATATCTAGTTCAACTCTGCTTCTGAAACTGATACAAACCACAGGCCCTCTAACATCCAGTGCGTTTCAGTTAAGAGCGAGAAACGTGTGAGCTTCGTGTACAATATAGCTTCGTTTGAGCTGAAAAGTGACTGCGTTTACCTGAAACGAAGTCTCGCTTGTAGGAAGACACAGAGCCTGGCATTTAACTCCGTTTCTGAAGGGAAACACACAGCACAGTTCTCATCCACGAAACACACTCTGCTTTAGAGCAAGAAGCACGCTCTTGCTTTCTAGAGTCTCTAATAAGGCGGGAAACGTGAGAGTGCTCAGAACAAAAGAACTGTGTTTCCTACACACACGGACCATATCTAGTTCAACTCTGCTTCTGAAACTGATACAAACCACAGGCCCTCTAACATCCAGTGCGTTTCAGTTAAGAGCGAGAAACGTGTGAGCTTCGTGTACAATATAGCTTCGTTTGAGCTGAAAAGTGACTGCGTTTACCTGAAACGAAGTCTCGCTTGTAGGAAGACACAGAGCCTGGCATTTAACTCCGTTTCTGAAGGGAAACACACAGCACAGTTCTCATCCACGAAACACACTCTGCTTTAGAGCAAGAAGCACGCTCTTGCTTTCTAGAGTCTCTAATAAGGCGGGAAACGTGAGAGTGCTCAGAACAAAAGAACTGTGTTTCCTACACACACGGACCATATCTAGTTCAACTCTGCTTCTGAAACTGATACAAACCACAGGCCCTCTAACATCCAGTGCGTTTCAGTTAAGAGCGAGAAACGTGTGAGCTTCGTGTACAATATAGCTTCGTTTGAGCTGAAAAGTGACTGCGTTTACCTGAAACGAAGTCTCGCTTGTAGGAAGACACAGAGCCTGGCATTTAACTCCGTTTCTGAAGGGAAACACACAGCACAGTTCTCATCCACGAAACACACTCTGCTTTAGAGCAAGAAGCACGCTCTTGCTTTCTAGAGTCTCTAATAAGGCGGGAAACGTGAGAGTGCTCAGAACAAAAGAACTGTGTTTCCTACACACACGGACCATATCTAGTTCAACTCTGCTTCTGAAACTGATACAAACCACAGGCCCTCTAACATCCAGTGCGTTTCAGTTAAGAGCGAGAAACGTGTGAGCTTCGTGTACAATATAGCTTCGTTTGAGCTGAAAAGTGACTGCGTTTACCTGAAACGATGTCTCGCTTGTAGGAAGACACAGAGCCTGGCATTTAACTCCGTTTCTGAAGGGAAACACACAGCACAGTTCTCATCCACGAAACACACTCTGCTTTAGAGCAAGAAGCACGCTCTTGCTTTCTAGAGTCTCTAATAAGGCGGGAAACGTGAGAGTGCTCAGAACAAAAGAACTGTGTTTCCTACACACACGGACCATATCTAGTTCAACTCTGCTTCTGAAACTGATACAAACCACAGGCCCTCTAACATCCAGTGCGTTTCAGTTAAGAGCGAGAAACGTGTGAGCTTCGTGTACAATATAGCTTCGTTTGAGCTGAAAAGTGACTGCGTTTACCTGAAACGAAGTCTCGCTTGTAGGAAGACACAGAGCCTGGCATTTAACTCCGTTTCTGAAGGGAAACACACAGCACAGTTCTCATCCACGAAACACACTCTGCTTTAGAGCAAGAAGCACGCTCTTGCTTTCTAGAGTCTCTAATAAGGCGGGAAATGTGAGAGTGCTCAGAACAAAAGAACTGTGTTTCCTACACACACGGACCATATCTAGTTCAACTCTGCTTCTGAAACTGATACAAACCACAGGCCCTCTAACATCCAGTGCGTTTCAGTTAAGAGCGAGAAACGTGTGAGCTTCGTGTACAATATAGCTTCGTTTGAGCTGAAAAGTGACTGCGTTTACCTGAAACGAAGTCTCGCTTGTAGGAAGACACAGAGCCTGGCATTTAACTCCGTTTCTGAAGGGAAACACACAGCACAGTTCTCATCCACGAAACACACTCTGCTTTAGAGCAAGAAGCACGCTCTTGCTTTCTAGAGTCTCTAATAAGGCGGGAAACGTGAGAGTGCTCAGAACAAAAGAACTGTGTTTCCTACACACACGGACCATATCTAGTTCAACTCTGCTTCTGAAACTGATACAAACCACAGGCCCTCTAACATCCAGTGCGTTTCAGTTAAGAGCGAGAAACGTGTGAGCTTCGTGTACAATATAGCTTCGTTTGAGCTGAAAAGTGACTGCGTTTACCTGAAACGAAGTCTCGCTTGTAGGAAGACACAGAGCCTGGCATTTAACTCCGTTTCTGAAGGGAAACACACAGCACAGTTCTCATCCACGAAACACACTCTGCTTTAGAGCAAGAAGCACGCTCTTGCTTTCTAGAGTCTCTAATAAGGCGGGAAACTTGAGAGTGCTCAGAACAAAAGAACTGTGTTTCCTACACACACGGACCATATCTAGTTCAACTCTGCTTCTGAAACTGATACAAACCACAGGCCCTCTAACATCCAGTGCGTTTCAGTTAAGAGCGAGAAACGTGTGAGCTTCGTGTACAATATAGCTTCGTTTGAGCTGAAAAGTGACTGCGTTTACCTGAAACGAAGTCTCGCTTGTAGGAAGACACAGAGCCTGGCATTTAACTCCGTTTCTGAAGGGAAACACACAGCACAGTTCTCATCCACGAAACACACTCTGCTTTAGAGCAAGAAGCACGCTCTTGCTTTCTAGAGTCTCTAATAAGGCGGGAAACGTGAGAGTGCTCAGAACAAAAGAACTGTGTTTCCTACACACACGGACCATATCTAGTTCAACTCTGCTTCTGAAACTGATACAAACCACAGGCCCTCTAACATCCAGTGCGTTTCAGTTAAGAGCGAGAAACGTGTGAGCTTCGTGTACAATATAGCTTCGTTTGAGCTGAAAAGTGACTGCGTTTACCTGAAACGAAGTCTCGCTTGTAGGAAGACACAGAGCCTGGCATTTAACTCCGTTTCTGAAGGGAAACACACAGCACAGTTCTCATCCACGAAACACACTCTGCTTTAGAGCAAGAAGCACGCTCTTGCTTTCTAGAGTCTCTAATAAGGCGGGAAACGTGAGAGTGCTCAGAACAAAAGAACTGTGTTTCCTACACACACGGACCATATCTAGTTCAACTCTGCTTCTGAAACTGATACAAACCACAGGCCCTCTAACATCCAGTGCGTTTCAGTTAAGAGCGAGAAACGTGTGAGCTTCGTGTACAATATAGCTTCGTTTGAGCTGAAAAGTGACTGCGTTTACCTGAAACGAAGTCTCGCTTGTAGGAAGACACAGAGCCTGGCATTTAACTCCGTTTCTGAAGGGAAACACACAGCACAGTTCTCATCCACGAAACACACTCTGCTTTAGAGCAAGAAGCACGCTCTTGCTTTCTAGAGTCTCTAATAAGGCGGGAAACGTGAGAGTGCTCAGAACAAAAGAACTGTGTTTCCTACACACACGGACCATATCTAGTTCAACTCTGCTTCTGAAACTGATACAAACCACAGGCCCTCTAACATCCAGTGCGTTTCAGTTAAGAGCGAGAAACGTGTGAGCTTCGTGTACAATATAGCTTCGTTTGAGCTGAAAAGTGACTGCGTTTACCTGAAACGAAGTCTCGCTTGTAGGAAGACACAGAGCCTGGCATTTAACTCCGTTTCTGAAGGGAAACACACAGCACAGTTCTCATCCACGAAACACACTCTGCTTTAGAGCAAGAAGCACGCTCTTGCTTTCTAGAGTCTCTAATAAGGCGGGAAACGTGAGAGTGCTCAGAACAAAAGAACTGTGTTTCCTACACACACGGACCATATCTAGTTCAACTCTGCTTCTGAAACTGATACAAACCACAGGCCCTCTAACATCCAGTGCGTTTCAGTTAAGAGCGAGAAACGTGTGAGCTTCGTGTACAATATAGCTTCGTTTGAGCTGAAAAGTGACTGCGTTTACCTGAAACGAAGTCTCGCTTGTAGGAAGACACAGAGCCTGGCATTTAACTCCGTTTCTGAAGGGAAACACACAGCACAGTTCTCATCCACGAAACACACTCTGCTTTAGAGCAAGAAGCACGCTCTTGCTTTCTAGAGTCTCTAATAAGGCGGGAAATGTGAGAGTGCTCAGAACAAAAGAACTGTGTTTCCTACACACACGGACCATATCTAGTTCAACTCTGCTTCTGAAACTGATACAAACCACAGGCCCTCTAACATCCAGTGCGTTTCAGTTAAGAGCGAGAAACGTGTGAGCTTCGTGTACAATATAGCTTCGTTTGAGCTGAAAAGTGACTGCGTTTACCTGAAACGAAGTCTCGCTTGTAGGAAGACACAGAGCCTGGCATTTAACTCCGTTTCTGAAGGGAAACACACAGCACAGTTCTCATCCACGAAACACACTCTGCTTTAGAGCAAGAAGCACGCTCTTGCTTTCTAGAGTCTCTAATAAGGCGGGAAACGTGAGAGTGCTCAGAACAAAAGAACTGTGTTTCCTACACACACGGACCATATCTAGTTCAACTCTGCTTCTGAAACTGATACAAACCACAGGCCCTCTAACATCCAGTGCGTTTCAGTTAAGAGCGAGAAACGTGTGAGCTTCGTGTACAATATAGCTTCGTTTGAGCTGAAAAGTGACTGCGTTTACCTGAAACGAAGTCTCGCTTGTAGGAAGACACAGAGCCTGGCATTTAACTCCGTTTCTGAAGGGAAACACACAGCACAGATCTCATCCACGAAACACACTCTGCTTTAGAGCAAGAAGCACGCTCTTGCTTTCTTGAGTCTCTAATAAGGCGGGAAACTTGAGAGTGCTCAGAACAAAAGAACTGTGTTTCCTACACACACGGACCATATCTAGTTCAACTCTGCTTCTGAAACTGATACAAACCACAGGCCCTCTAACATCCAGTGCGTTTCAGTTAAGAGCGAGAAACGTGTGAGCTTCGTGTACAATATAGCTTCGTTTGAGCTGAAAAGTGACTGCGTTTACCTGAAACGAAGTCTCGCTTGTAGGAAGACACAGAGCCTGGCATTTAACTCCGTTTCTGAAGGGAAACACACAGCACAGTTCTCATCCACGAAACACACTCTGCTTTAGAGCAAGAAGCACGCTCTTGCTTTCTAGAGTCTCTAATAAGGCGGGAAACGTGAGAGTGCTCAGAACAAAAGAACTGTGTTTCCTACACACACGGACCATATCTAGTTCAACTCTGCTTCTGAAACTGATACAAACCACAGGCCCTCTAACATCCAGTGCGTTTCAGTTAAGAGCGAGAAACGTGTGAGCTTCGTGTACAATATAGCTTCGTTTGAGCTGAAAAGTGACTGCGTTTACCTGAAACGAAGTCTCGCTTGTAGGAAGACACAGAGCCTGGCATTTAACTCCGTTTCTGAAGGGAAACACACAGCACAGTTCTCATCCACGAAACACACTCTGCTTTAGAGCAAGAAGCACGCTCTTGCTTTCTAGAGTCTCTAATAAGGCGGGAAACGTGAGAGTGCTCAGAACAAAAGAACTGTGTTTCCTACACACACGGACCATATCTAGTTCAACTCTGCTTCTGAAACTGATACAAACCACAGGCCCTCTAACATCCAGTGCGTTTCAGTTAAGAGCGAGAAACGTGTGAGCTTCGTGTACAATATAGCTTCGTTTGAGCTGAAAAGTGACTGCGTTTACCTGAAACGAAGTCTCGCTTGTAGGAAGACACAGAGCCTGGCATTTAACTCCGTTTCTGAAGGGAAACACACAGCACAGTTCTCATCCACGAAACACACTCTGCTTTAGAGCAAGAAGCACGCTCTTGCTTTCTAGAGTCTCTAATAAGGCGGGAAACGTGAGAGTGCTCAGAACAAAAGAACTGTGTTTCCTACACACACGGACCATATCTAGTTCAACTCTGCTTCTGAAACTGATACAAACCACAGGCCCTCTAACATCCAGTGCGTTTCAGTTAAGAGCGAGAAACGTGTGAGCTTCGTGTACAATATAGCTTCGTTTGAGCTGAAAAGTGACTGCGTTTACCTGAAACGAAGTCTCGCTTGTAGGAAGACACAGAGCCTGGCATTTAACTCCGTTTCTGAAGGGAAACACACAGCACAGTTCTCATCCACGAAACACACTCTGCTTTAGAGCAAGAAGCACGCTCTTGCTTTCTAGAGTCTCTAATAAGGCGGGAAACGTGAGAGTGCTCAGAACAAAAGAACTGTGTTTCCTACACACACGGACCATATCTAGTTCAACTCTGCTTCTGAAACTGATACAAACCACAGGCCCTCTAACATCCAGTGCGTTTCAGTTAAGAGCGAGAAACGTGTGAGCTTCGTGTACAATATAGCTTCGTTTGAGCTGAAAAGTGACTGCGTTTACCTGAAACGATGTCTCGCTTGTAGGAAGACACAGAGCCTGGCATTTAACTCCGTTTCTGAAGGGAAACACACAGCACAGTTCTCATCCACGAAACACACTCTGCTTTAGAGCAAGAAGCACGCTCTTGCTTTCTAGAGTCTCTAATAAGGCGGGAAACGTGAGAGTGCTCAGAACAAAAGAACTGTGTTTCCTACACACACGGACCATATCTAGTTCAACTCTGCTTCTGAAACTGATACAAACCACAGGCCCTCTAACATCCAGTGCGTTTCAGTTAAGAGCGAGAAACGTGTGAGCTTCGTGTACAATATAGCTTCGTTTGAGCTGAAAAGTGACTGCGTTTACCTGAAACGAAGTCTCGCTTGTAGGAAGACACAGAGCCTGGCATTTAACTCCGTTTCTGAAGGGAAACACACAGCACAGTTCTCATCCACGAAACACACTCTGCTTTAGAGCAAGAAGCACGCTCTTGCTTTCTAGAGTCTCTAATAAGGCGGGAAATGTGAGAGTGCTCAGAACAAAAGAACTGTGTTTCCTACACACACGGACCATATCTAGTTCAACTCTGCTTCTGAAACTGATACAAACCACAGGCCCTCTAACATCCAGTGCGTTTCAGTTAAGAGCTTGAAACGTGTGAGCTTCGTGTACAATATAGCTTCGTTTGAGCTGAAAAGTGACTGCGTTTACCTGAAACGAAGTCTCGCTTGTAGGAAGACACAGAGCCTGGCATTTAACTCCGTTTCTGAAGGGAAACACACAGCACAGTTCTCATCCACGAAACACACTCTGCTTTAGAGCAAGAAGCACGCTCTTGCTTTCTAGAGTCTCTAATAAGGCGGGAAACGTGAGAGTGCTCAGAACAAAAGAACTGTGTTTCCTACACACACGGACCATATCTAGTTCAACTCTGCTTCTGAAACTGATACAAACCACAGGCCCTCTAACATCCAGTGCGTTTCAGTTAAGAGCGAGAAACGTGTGAGCTTCGTGTACAATATAGCTTCGTTTGAGCTGAAAAGTGACTGCGTTTACCTGAAACGAAGTCTCGCTTGTAGGAAGACACAGAGCCTGGCATTTAACTCCGTTTCTGAAGGGAAACACACAGCACAGATCTCATCCACGAAACACACTCTGCTTTAGAGCAAGAAGCACGCTCTTGCTTTCTTGAGTCTCTAATAAGGCGGGAAACTTGAGAGTGCTCAGAACAAAAGAACTGTGTTTCCTACACACACGGACCATATCTAGTTCAACTCTGCTTCTGAAACTGATACAAACCACAGGCCCTCTAACATCCAGTGCGTTTCAGTTAAGAGCGAGAAACGTGTGAGCTTCGTGTACAATATAGCTTCGTTTGAGCTGAAAAGTGACTGCGTTTACCTGAAACGAAGTCTCGCTTGTAGGAAGACACAGAGCCTGGCATTTAACTCCGTTTCTGAAGGGAAACACACAGCACAGTTCTCATCCACGAAACACACTCTGCTTTAGAGCAAGAAGCACGCTCTTGCTTTCTAGAGTCTCTAATAAGGCGGGAAACGTGAGAGTGCTCAGAACAAAAGAACTGTGTTTCCTACACACACGGACCATATCTAGTTCAACTCTGCTTCTGAAACTGATACAAACCACAGGCCCTCTAACATCCAGTGCGTTTCAGTTAAGAGCGAGAAACGTGTGAGCTTCGTGTACAATATAGCTTCGTTTGAGCTGAAAAGTGACTGCGTTTACCTGAAACGAAGTCTCGCTTGTAGGAAGACACAGAGCCTGGCATTTAACTCCGTTTCTGAAGGGAAACACACAGCACAGTTCTCATCCACGAAACACACTCTGCTTTAGAGCAAGAAGCACGCTCTTGCTTTCTAGAGTCTCTAATAAGGCGGGAAACGTGAGAGTGCTCAGAACAAAAGAACTGTGTTTCCTACACACACGGACCATATCTAGTTCAACTCTGCTTCTGAAACTGATACAAACCACAGGCCCTCTAACATCCAGTGCGTTTCAGTTAAGAGCGAGAAACGTGTGAGCTTCGTGTACAATATAGCTTCGTTTGAGCTGAAAAGTGACTGCGTTTACCTGAAACGAAGTCTCGCTTGTAGGAAGACACAGAGCCTGGCATTTAACTCCGTTTCTGAAGGGAAACACACAGCACAGTTCTCATCCACGAAACACACTCTGCTTTAGAGCAAGAAGCACGCTCTTGCTTTCTAGAGTCTCTAATAAGGCGGGAAACGTGAGAGTGCTCAGAACAAAAGAACTGTGTTTCCTACACACACGGACCATATCTAGTTCAACTCTGCTTCTGAAACTGATACAAACCACAGGCCCTCTAACATCCAGTGCGTTTCAGTTAAGAGCGAGAAACGTGTGAGCTTCGTGTACAATATAGCTTCGTTTGAGCTGAAAAGTGACTGCGTTTACCTGAAACGAAGTCTCGCTTGTAGGAAGACACAGAGCCTGGCATTTAACTCCGTTTCTGAAGGGAAACACACAGCACAGTTCTCATCCACGAAACACACTCTGCTTTAGAGCAAGAAGCACGCTCTTGCTTTCTAGAGTCTCTAATAAGGCGGGAAACGTGAGAGTGCTCAGAACAAAAGAACTGTGTTTCCTACACACACGGACCATATCTAGTTCAACTCTGCTTCTGAAACTGATACAAACCACAGGCCCTCTAACATCCAGTGCGTTTCAGTTAAGAGCGAGAAACGTGTGAGCTTCGTGTACAATATAGCTTCGTTTGAGCTGAAAAGTGACTGCGTTTACCTGAAACGAAGTCTCGCTTGTAGGAAGACAAAGAGCCTGGCATTTAACTCCGTTTCTGAAGGGAAACACACAGCACAGTTCTCATCCACGAAACACACTCTGCTTTAGAGCAAGAAGCACGCTCTTGCTTTCTAGAGTCTCTAATAAGGCGGGAAACGTGAGAGTGCTCAGAACAAAAGAACTGTGTTTCCTACACACACGGACCATATCTAGTTCAACTCTGCTTCTGAAACTGATACAAACCACAGGCCCTCTAACATCCAGTGCGTTTCAGTTAAGAGCGAGAAACGTGTGAGCTTCGTGTACAATATAGCTTCGTTTGAGCTGAAAAGTGACTGCGTTTACCTGAAACGAAGTCTCGCTTGTAGGAAGACACAGAGCCTGGCATTTAACTCCGTTTCTGAAGGGAAACACACAGCACAGTTCTCATCCACGAAACACACTCTGCTTTAGAGCAAGAAGCACGCTCTTGCTTTCTAGAGTCTCTAATAAGGCGGGAAACGTGAGAGTGCTCAGAACAAAAGAACTGTGTTTCCTACACACACGGACCATATCTAGTTCAACTCTGCTTCTGAAACTGATACAAACCACAGGCCCTCTAACATCCAGTGCGTTTCAGTTAAGAGCGAGAAACGTGTGAGCTTCGTGTACAATATAGCTTCGTTTGAGCTGAAAAGTGACTGCGTTTACCTGAAACGAAGTCTCGCTTGTAGGAAGACACAGAGCCTGGCATTTAACTCCGTTTCTGAAGGGAAACACACAGCACAGTTCTCATCCACGAAACACACTCTGCTTTAGAGCAAGAAGCACGCTCTTGCTTTCTAGAGTCTCTAATAAGGCGGGAAACGTGAGAGTGCTCAGAACAAAAGAACTGTGTTTCCTACACACACGGACCATATCTAGTTCAACTCTGCTTCTGAAACTGATACAAACCACAGGCCCTCTAACATCCAGTGCGTTTCAGTTAAGAGCGAGAAACGTGTGAGCTTCGTGTACAATATAGCTTCGTTTGAGCTGAAAAGTGACTGCGTTTACCTGAAACGAAGTCTCGCTTGTAGGAAGACACAGAGCCTGGCATTTAACTCCGTTTCTGAAGGGAAACACACAGCACAGTTCTCATCCATGAAACACACTCTGCTTTAGAGCAAGAAGCACGCTCTTGCTTTCTAGAGTCTCTAATAAGGCGGGAAACGTGAGAGTGCTCAGAACAAAAGAACTGTGTTTCCTACACACACGGACCATATCTAGTTCAACTCTGCTTCTGAAACTGATACAAACCACAGGCCCTCTAACATCCAGTGCGTTTCAGTTAAGAGCGAGAAACGTGTGAGCTTCGTGTACAATATAGCTTCGTTTGAGCTGAAAAGTGACTGCGTTTACCTGAAACGAAGTCTTGCTTGTAGGAAGACACAGAGCCTGGCATTTAACTCCGTTTCTGAAGGGAAACACACAGCACAGTTCTCATCCACGAAACACACTCTGCTTTAGAGCAAGAAGCACGCTCTTGCTTTCTAGAGTCTCTAATAAGGCGGGAAACGTGAGAGTGCTCAGAACAAAAGAACTGTGTTTCCTACACACACGGACCATATCTAGTTCAACTCTGCTTCTGAAACTGATACAAACCACAGGCCCTCTAACATCCAGTGCGTTTCAGTTAAGAGCGAGAAACGTGTGAGCTTCGTGTACAATATAGCTTCGTTTGAGCTGAAAAGTGACTGCGTTTACCTGAAACGAAGTCTCGCTTGTAGGAAGACACAGAGCCTGGCATTTAACTCCGTTTCTGAAGGGAAACACACCGCACAGTTCTCATCCATGAAACACACTCTGCTTTAGAGCAAGAAGCACGCTCTTGCTTTCTAGAGTCTCTAATAAGGCGGGAAACGTGAGAGTGCTCAGAACAAAAGAACTGTGTTTCCTACACACACGGACCATATCTAGTTCAACTCTGCTTCTGAAACTGATACAAACCACAGGCCCTCTAACATCCAGTGCGTTTCAGTTAAGAGCGAGAAACGTGTGAACTTCGTGTACAATATAGCTTCGTTTGAGCTGAAAAGTGAGTGCGTTTACCTGAAACGAAGTCTCGCTTGTAGGAAGACACAGAGCCTGGCATTTAACTCCGTTTCTGAAGGGAAACACACAGCACAGTTCTCATCCATGAAACACACTCTGCTATAGAGCAAGAAGCACGCTCTTGCTTTCTAGAGTCTCTAATAAGGCGGGAAACGTGAGAGTGCTCAGAACAAAAGAACTGTGTTTCCTACACACACGGACCATATCTAGTTCAACTCTGCTTCTGAAACTGATACAAACCACAGGCCCTCTAACATCCAGTGCGTTTCAGTTAAGAGCGAGAAACGTGTGAGCTTCGTGTACAATATAGCTTCGTTTGAGCTGAAAAGTGACTGCGTTTACCTGAAACGAAGTCTCGCTTGTAGGAAGACACAGAGCCTGGCATTTAACTCCGTTTCTGAAGGGAAACACACAGCACAGTTCTCATCCATGAAACACACTCTGCTTTAGAGCAAGAAGCACGATCTTGCTTTCTAGAGTCTCTAATAAGGCGGGAAACGTGAGAGTGCTCAGAACAAATTACTGTGTTTCCTACACACACGGACCATATCTAGTTCAACTCTGCTTCTGAAACTGATACAAACCACAGGCCCTCTAACATCCAGTGCGTTTCAGTTAAGAGCGAGAAACGTGTGAGCTTCGTGTACAATATAGCTTCGTTTGAGCTGAAAAGTGACTGCGTTTACCTGAAACGAAGTCTCGCTTGTAGGAAGACACAGAGCCTGGCATTTAACTCCGTTTCTGAAGGGAAACACACAGCACAGTTCTCATCCACGAAACACACTCTGCTTTAGAGCAAGAAGCACGCTCTTGCTTTCTAGAGTCTCTAATAAGGCGGGAAACGTGAGAGTGCTCAGAACAAAAAAACTGTGTTTCCTACACACACGGACCATATCTAGTTCAACTCTGCTTCTGAAACTGATACAAACCACAGGCCCTCTAACATCCAGTGCGTTTCAGTTAAGAGCGAGAAACGTGTGAGCTTCGTGTACAATATAGCTTCGTTTGAGCTGAAAAGTGACTGCGTTTACCTGAAACGAAGTCTCGCTTGTAGGAAGACACAGAGCCTGGCATTTAACTCCGTTTCTGAAGGGAAACACACAGCACAGTTCTCATCCACGAAACACACTCTGCTTTAGAGCAAGAAGCACGCTCTTGCTTTCTAGAGTCTCTAATAAGGCGGGAAACGTGAGAGTGCTCAGAACAAAAGAACTGTGTTTCCTACACACACGGACCATATCTAGTTCAACTCTGCTTCTGAAACTGATACAAACCACAGGCCCTCTAACATCCAGTGCGTTTCAGTTAAGAGCGAGAAACGTGTGAGCTTCGTGTACAATATAGCTTCGTTTGAGCTGAAAAGTGACTGCGTTTACCTGAAACGAAGTCTCGCTTGTAGGAAGACACAGAGCCTGGCATTTAACTCCGTTTCTGAAGGGAAACACACAGCACAGTTCTCATCCACGAAACACACTCTGCTTTAGAGCAAGAAGCACGCTCTTGCTTTCTAGAGTCTCTAATAAGGCGGGAAACGTGAGAGTGCTCAGAACAAAAGAACTGTGTTTCCTACACACACGGACCATATCTAGTTCAACTCTGCTTCTGAAACTGATACAAACCACAGGCCCTCTAACATCCAGTGCGTTTCAGTTAAGAGCGAGAAACGTGTGAGCTTCGTGTACAATATAGCTTCGTTTGAGCTGAAAAGTGACTGCGTTTACCTGAAACGAAGTCTCGCTTGTAGGAAGACACAGAGCCTGGCATTTAACTCCGTTTCTGAAGGGAAACACACAGCACAGTTCTCATCCACGAAACACACTCTGCTTTAGAGCAAGAAGCACGCTCTTGCTTTCTAGAGTCTCTAATAAGGCGGGAAACGTGAGAGTGCTCAGAACAAAAGAACTGTGTTTCCTACACACACGGACCATATCTAGTTCAACTCTGCTTCTGAAACTGATACAAACCACAGGCCCTCTAACATCCAGTGCGTTTCAGTTAAGAGCGAGAAACGTGTGAGCTTCGTGTACAATATAGCTTCGTTTGAGCTGAAAAGTGACTGCGTTTACCTGAAACGAAGTCTCGTTTGTAGGAAGCCACAGAGCCTGGCATTTAACTCCGTTTCTGAAGGGAAACACACAGCACAGTTCTCATCCATGAAACACACTCTGCTATACAGCAAGAAGCACGCTCTTGCTTTCTAGAGTCTCTAATAAGGCGGGAAACGTGAGAGTGCTCAGAACAAAAGAACTGTGTTTCCTACACACACGGACCATATCTAGTTCAACTCTGCTTCTGAAACTGATACAAACCACAGGCCCTCTAACATCCAGTGCGTTTCAGTTAAGAGCGAGAAACGTGTGAGCTTCGTGTACAATATAGCTTCGTTTGAGCTGAAAAGTGACTGCGTTTACCTGAAACGAAGTCTCGCTTGTAGGAAGACACAGAGCCTGGCATTTAACTCCGTTTCTGAAGGGAAACACACAGCACAGTTCTCATCCATGAAACACACTCTGCTTTAGAGCAAGAAGCACGCTCTTGCTTTCTAGAGTCTCTAATAAGGCGGGAAACGTGAGAGTGCTCAGAACAAAAGAACTGTGTTTCCTACACACACGGACCATATCTAGTTCAACTCTGCTTCTGAAACTGATACAAACCACAGGCCCTCTAACATCCAGTGCGTTTCAGTTAAGAGCGAGAAACGTGTGAGCTTCGTGTACAATATAGCTTCGTTTGAGCTGAAAAGTGACTGCGTTTACCTGAAACGAAGTCTCGCTTGTAGGAAGACCCAGAGCCTGGCATTTAACTCCGTTTCTGAAGGGAAACACACAGCACAGTTCTCATCCACGAAACACACTCTGCTTTAGAGCAAGAAGCACGCTCTTGCTTTCTAGAGTCTCTAATAAGGCGGGAAACGTGAGAGTGCTCAGAACAAAAGAACTGTGTTTCCTACACACACGGACCATATCTAGTTCAACTCTGCTTCTGAAACTGATACAAACCACAGGCCCTCTAACATCCAGTGCGTTTCAGTTAAGAGCGAGAAACGTGTGAGCTTCGTGTACAATATAGCTTCGTTTGAGCTGAAAAGTGACTGCGTTTACCTGAAACGAAGTCTCGCTTGTAGGAAGACACAGAGCCTGGCATTTAACTCCGTTTCTGAAGGGAAACACACAGCACAGTTCTCATCCACGAAACACACTCTGCTTTAGAGCAAGAAGCACGCTCTTGCTTTCTAGAGTCTCTAATAAGGCGGGAAACGTGAGAGTGCTCAGAACAAAAGAACTGTGTTTCCTACACACACGGACCATATCTAGTTCAACTCTGCTTCTGAAACTGATACAAACCACAGGCCCTCTAACATCCAGTGCGTTTCAGTTAAGAGCGAGAAACGTGTGAGCTTCGTGTACAATATAGCTTCGTTTGAGCTGAAAAGTGACTGCGTTTACCTGAAACGAAGTCTCGCTTGTAGGAAGACACAGAGCCTGGCATTTAACTCCGTTTCTGAAGGGAAACACACAGCACAGTTCTCATCCACGAAACACACTCTGCTTTAGAGCAAGAAGCACGCTCTTGCTTTCTAGAGTCTCTAATAAGGCGGGAAACGTGAGAGTGCTCAGAACAAAAGAACTGTGTTTCCTACACACACGGACCATATCTAGTTCAACTCTGCTTCTGAAACTGATACAAACCACAGGCCCTCTAACATCCAGTGCGTTTCAGTTAAGAGCGAGAAACGTGTGAGCTTCGTGTACAATATAGCTTCCTTTGAGCTGAAAAGTGACTGCGTTTACCTGAAACGAAGTCTCCCTTGTAGGAAGACACAGAGCCTGGCATTTAACTCCGTTTCTGAAGGGAAACACACAGCACAGTTCTCATCCATGAAACACTCTCTGCTTTAGAGCAAGAAGCACGCTCTTGCTTTCTAGAGTCTCTAATAAGGCGGGAAACGTGAGAGTGCTCAGAACAAAAGAACTGTGTTTCCTACACACACGGACCATATCTAGTTCAACTCTGCTTCTGAAACTGATACAAACCACAGGCCCTCTAACATCCAGTGCGTTTCAGTTAAGAGCGAGAAACGTGTGAGCTTCGTGTACAATATAGCTTCGTTTGAGCTGAAAAGTGACTGCGTTTACCTGAAACGAAGTCTCGCTTGTAGGAAGACACAGAGCCTGGCATTTAACTCCGTTTCTGAAGGGAAATACACAGCACAGTTCTCATCCATGAAACACACTCTGCTTTAGAGCAAGAAGCACGCTCTTGCTTTCTAGAGTCTCTAATAAGGCGGGAAACGTGAGAGTGCTCAGAACAAAAGAACTGTGTTTCCTACACACACGGACCATATCTAGTTCAACTCTGCTTCTGAAACTGATACAAACCACAGGCCCTCTAACATCCAGTGCGTTTCAGTTAAGAGCGAGAAACGTGTGAACTTCGTGTACAATATAGCTTCATTTGAGCTGAAAAGTGACTGCGTTTACCTGAAACGAAGTCTCGCTTGTAGGAAGACACAGAGCCTGGCATTTAACTCCGTTTCTGAAGGGAAACACACAGCACAGTTCTCATCCACGAAACACACTCTGCTTTAGAGCAAGAAGCACGCTCTTGCTTTCTAGAGTCTCTAATAAGGTGGGAAACGTGAGAGTGCTCAGAACAAAAGAACTGTGTTTCCTACACACACGGACCATATCTAGTTCAACTCTGCTTCTGAAACTGATACAAACCACAGGCCCTCTAACATCCAGTGCGTTTCAGTTAAGAGCGAGAAACGTGTGAGCTTCGTGTACAATATAGCTTCGTTTGAGCTGAAAAGTGACTGCGTTTACCTGAAACGAAGTCTTGCTTTTAGGAAGACACAGAGCCTGGCATTTAACTCCGTTTCTGAAGGGAAACACACAGCACAGTTCTCATCCACGAAACACACTCTGCTTTAGAGCAAGAAGCACGCTCTTGCTTTCTAGAGTCTCTAATAAGGCGGGAAACGTGAGAGTGCTCAGAACAAAAGAACTGTGTTTCCTACACACACGGACCATATCTAGTTCAACTCTGCTTCTGAAACTGATACAAACCACAGGCCCTCTAACATCCAGTGCGTTTCAGTTAAGAGCGAGAAACGTGTGAGCTTCGTGTACAATATAGCTTCGTTTGAGCTGAAAAGTGACTGCGTTTACCTGAAACGAAGTCTCGCTTGTAGGAAGACACAGAGCCTGGCATTTAACTCCGTTTCTGAAGGGAAACACACAGCACAGTTCTCATCCATGAAACACACTCTGCTTTAGAGCAAGAAGCACGATCTTGCTTTCTAGAGTCTCTAATAAGGCGGGAAACGTGAGAGTGCTCAGAACAAAAGAACTGTGTTTCCTACACACACGGACCATATCTAGTTCAACTCTGCTTCTGAAACTGATACAAACCACAGGCCCTCTAACATCCAGGGCGTTTCAGTTAAGAGCGAGAAACGTGTGAGCTTCGTGTACAATATAGCTTCGTTTGAGCTGAAAAGTGACTGCGTTTACCTGAAACGAAGTCTCGCTTGTAGGAAGACACAGAGCCTGGCATTTAACTCCGTTTCTGAAGGGAAACACACAGCACAGTTCTCATCCACGAAACACACTCTGCTTTAGAGCAAGAAGCACGCTCTTGCTTTCTAGAGTCTCTAATAAGGCGGGAAACGTCAGAGTGCTCAGAACAAAAGAACTGTGTTTCCTACACACACGGACCATATCTAGTTCAACTCTGCTTCTGAAACTGATACAAACCACAGGCCCTCTAACATCCAGTGCGTTTCAGTTAAGAGCGAGAAACGTGTGAGCTTCGTGTACAATATAGCTTCGTTTGAGCTGAAAAGTGACTGCGTTTACCTGAAACGAAGTCTCGCTTGTAGGAAGACACAGAGCCTGGCATTTAACTCCGTTTCTGAAGGGAAACACACAGCACAGTTCTCATCCACGAAACACACTCTGCTTTAGAGCAAGAAGCACGCTCTTGCTTTCTAGAGTCTCTAATAAGGCGGGAAACGTGAGAGTGCTCAGAACAAAAGAACTGTGTTTCCTACACACACGGACCATATCTAGTTCAACTCTGCTTCTGAAACTGATACAAACCACAGGCCCTCTAACATCCAGTGCGTTTCAGTTAAGAGCGAGAAACGTGTGAGCTTCGTGTACAATATAGCTTCGTTTGAGCTGAAAAGTGACTGCGTTTACCTGAAACGAAGTCTCGCTTGTAGGAAGACACAGAGCCTGGCATTTAACTCCGTTTCTGAAGGGAAACACACAGCACAGTTCTCATCCATGAAACACACTCTGCTTTAGAGCAAGAAGCACGCTCTTGCTTTCTAGAGTCTCTAATAAGGCGGGAAACGTGAGAGTGCTCAGAACAAAAGAACTGTGTTTCCTACACACACGGACCATATCAGGTTCAACTCTGCTTCTGAAACTGATACAAACCACAGGCCCTCTAACATCCAGTGCGTTTCAGTTAAGAGCGAGAAACGTGTGAACTTCGTGTACAATATAGCTTCGTTTGAGCTGAAAAGTGACTGCGTTTACCTGAAACGAAGTCTCGCTTGTAGGAAGACACAGAGCCTGGCATTTAACTCCGTTTCTGAAGGGAAACACACAGCACAGTTCTCATCCACGAAACACACTCTGCTTTAGAGCAAGAAGCACACTCTTGCTTTCTAGAGTCTCTAATAAGGTGGGAAACGTGAGAGTGCTCAGAACAAAAGAACTGTGTTTCCTACACACACGGACCATATCTAGTTCAACTCTGCTTCTGAACCTGATACAAACCACAGGCCCTCTAACATCCAGTGCGTTTCAGTTAAGAGCGAGAAACGTGTGAGCTTCGTGTACAATATAGCTTCGTTTGAGCTGAAAAGTGACTGCGTTTACCTGAAACGAAGTCTCGCTTGTAGGAAGACCCAGAGCCTGGCATTTAACTCCGTTTCTGAAGGGAAACACACAGCACAGTTCTCATCCACGAAACACACTCTGCTTTAGAGCAAGAAGCACGCTCTTGCTTTCTAGAGTCTCTAATAAGGCGGGAAACGTGAGAGTGCTCAGAACAAAAGAACTGTGTTTCCTACACACACGGACCATATCTAGTTCAACTCTGCTTCTGAAACTGATACAAACCACAGGCCCTCTAACATCCAGTGCGTTTCAGTTAAGAGCGAGAAACGTGTGCGCTTCGTGTACAATATAGCTTCGTTTGAGCTGAAAAGTGACTGCGTTTACCTGAAACGAAGTCTCGCTTGTAGGAAGACACAGAGCCTGGCATTTAACTCCGTTTCTGAAGGGAAACACACAGCACAGTTCTCATCCACGAAACACACTCTGCTTTAGAGCAAGAAGCACGCTCTTGCTTTCTAGAGTCTCTAATAAGGCGGGAAACGTGAGAGTGCTCAGAACAAAAGAACTGTGTTTCCTACACACACGGACCATATCTAGTTCAACTCTGCTTCTGAAACTGATACAAACCACAGGCCCTCTAACATCCAGTGCGTTTCAGTTAAGAGCGAGAAACGTGTGAGCTTCGTGTACAATATAGCTTCGTTTGAGCTGAAAAGTGACTGCGTTTACCTGAAACGAAGTCTCGTTTGTAGGAAGCCACAGAGCCTGGCATTTAACTCCGTTTCTGAAGGGAAACACACAGCACAGTTCTCATCCATGAAACACACTCTGCTATAGAGCAAGAAGCACGCTCTTGCTTTCTAGAGTCTCTAATAAGGCGGGAAACGTGAGAGTGCTCAGAACAAAAGAACTGTGTTTCCTACACACACGGACCATATCTAGTTCAACTCTGCTTCTGAAACTGATACAAACCACAGGCCCTCTAACATCCAGTGCGTTTCAGTTAAGAGCGAGAAACGTGTGAGCTTCGTGTACAATATAGCTTCGTTTGAGCTGAAAAGTGACTGCGTTTACCTGAAACGAAGTCTCGCTTGTAGGAAGACACAGAGCCTGGCATTTAACTCCGTTTCTGAAGGGAAACACACAGCACAGTTCTCATCCATGAAACACACTCTGCTTTAGAGCAAGAAGCACGCTCTTGCTTTCTAGAGTCTCTAATAAGGCGGGAAACGTGAGAGTGCTCAGAACAAAAGAACTGTGTTTCCTACACACACGGACCATATCTAGTTCAACTCTGCTTCTGAAACTGCTACAAACCACAGGCCCTCTAACATCCAGTGCGTTTCAGTTAAGAGCGAGAAACGTGTGAGCTTCGTGTACAATATAGCTTCGTTTGAGCTGAAAAGTGACTGCGTTTACCTGAAACGAAGTCTCGCTTGTAGGAAGACACAGAGCCTGGCATTTAACTCCGTTTCTGAAGGGAAACACACAGCACAGTTCTCATCCATGAAACACACTCTGCTTTAGAGCAAGAAGCACGCTCTTGCTTTCTAGAGTCTCTAATAAGGCGGGAAACGTGAGAGTGCTCAGAACAAAAGAACTGTGTTTCCTACACACACGGACCATATCTAGTTCAACTCTGCTTCTGAAACTGATACAAACCACAGGCCCTCTAACATCCAGTGCGTTTCAGTTAAGAGCGAGAAACGTGTGAGCTTCGTGTACAATATAGCTTCGTTTGAGCTGAAAAGTGACTGCGTTTACCTGAAACGAAGTCTCGCTTGTAGGAAGACACAGAGCCTGGCATTTAACTCCGTTTCTGAAGGGAAACACACAGCACAGTTCTCATCCACGAAACACACTCTGCTTTAGAGCAAGAAGCACGCTCTTGCTTTCTAGAGTCTCTAATAAGGCGGGAAACGTGAGAGTGCTCAGAACAAAAGAACTGTGTTTCCTACACACACGGACCATATCTAGTTCAACTCTGCTTCTGAAACTGATACAAACCACAGGCCCTCTAACATCCAGTGCGTTTCAGTTAAGAGCGAGAAACGTGTGAGCTTCGTGTACAATATAGCTTCGTTTGAGCTGAAAAGTGACTGCGTTTACCTGAAACGAAGTCTCGCTTGTAGGAAGACACAGAGCCTGGCATTTAACTCCGTTTCTGAAGGGAAACACACAGCACAGTTCTCATCCATGAAACACACTCTGCTTTAGAGCAAGAAGCACGCTCTTGCTTTCTAGAGTCTCTAATAAGGCGGGAAACGTGAGAGTGCTCAGAACAAAAGAACTGTGTTTCCTACACACACGGACCATATCTAGTTCAACTCTGCTTCTGAAACTGATACAAACCACAGGCCCTCTAACATCCAGTGCGTTTCAGTTAAGAGCGAGAAACGTGTGAGCTTCGTGTACAATATAGCTTCGTTTGAGCTGAAAAGTGACTGCGTTTACCTGAAACGAAGTCTCGCTTGTAGGAAGACACAGAGCCTGGCATTTAACTCCGTTTCTGAAGGGAAACACACAGCACAGTTCTCATCCATGAAACACACTCTGCTTTAGAGCAAGAAGCACGATCTTGCTTTCTAGAGTCTCTAATAAGGCGGGAAACGTGAGAGTGCTCAGAACAAAAGAACTGTGTTTCCTACACACACGGACCATATCTAGTTCAACTCTGCTTCTGAAACTGATACAAACCACAGGCCCTCTAACATCCAGGGCGTTTCAGTTAAGAGCGAGAAACGTGTGAGCTTCGTGTACAATATAGCTTCGTTTGAGCTGAAAAGTGACTGCGTTTACCTGAAACGAAGTCTCGCTTGTAGGAAGACACAGAGCCTGGCATTTAACTCCGTTTCTGAAGGGAAACACACAGCACAGTTCTCATCCACGAAACACACTCTGCTTTAGAGCAAGAAGCACGCTCTTGCTTTCTAGAGTCTCTAATAAGGCGGGAAACGTCAGAGTGCTCAGAACAAAAGAACTGTGTTTCCTACACACACGGACCATATCTAGTTCAACTCTGCTTCTGAAACTGATACAAACCACAGGCCCTCTAACATCCAGTGCGTTTCAGTTAAGAGCGAGAAACGTGTGAGCTTCGTGTACAATATAGCTTCGTTTGAGCTGAAAAGTGACTGCGTTTACCTGAAACGAAGTCTCGCTTGTAGGAAGACACAGAGCCTGGCATTTAACTCCGTTTCTGAAGGGAAACACACAGCACAGTTCTCATCCACGAAACACACTCTGCTTTAGAGCAAGAAGCACGCTCTTGCTTTCTAGAGTCTCTAATAAGGCGGGAAACGTGAGAGTGCTCAGAACAAAAGAACTGTGTTTCCTACACACACGGACCATATCTAGTTCAACTCTGCTTCTGAAACTGATACAAACCACAGGCCCTCTAACATCCAGTGCGTTTCAGTTAAGAGCGAGAAACGTGTGCGCTTCGTGTACAATATAGCTTCGTTTGAGCTGAAAAGTGACTGCGTTTACCTGAAACGAAGTCTCGCTTGTAGGAAGACACAGAGCCTGGCATTTAACTCCGTTTCTGAAGGGAAACACACAGCACAGTTCTCATCCATGAAACACACTCTGCTTTAGAGCAAGAAGCACGCTCTTGCTTTCTAGAGTCTCTAATAAGGCGGGAAACGTGAGAGTGCTCAGAACAAAAGAACTGTGTTTCCTACACACACGGACCATATCAGGTTCAACTCTGCTTCTGAAACTGATACAAACCACAGGCCCTCTAACATCCAGTGCGTTTCAGTTAAGAGCGAGAAACGTGTGAACTTCGTGTACAATATAGCTTCGTTTGAGCTGAAAAGTGACTGCGTTTACCTGAAACGAAGTCTCGCTTGTAGGAAGACACAGAGCCTGGCATTTAACTCCGTTTCTGAAGGGAAACACACAGCACAGTTCTCATCCACGAAACACACTCTGCTTTAGAGCAAGAAGCACACTCTTGCTTTCTAGAGTCTCTAATAAGGTGGGAAACGTGAGAGTGCTCAGAACAAAAGAACTGTGTTTCCTACACACACGGACCATATCTAGTTCAACTCTGCTTCTGAACCTGATACAAACCACAGGCCCTCTAACATCCAGTGCGTTTCAGTTAAGAGCGAGAAACGTGTGAGCTTCGTGTACAATATAGCTTCGTTTGAGCTGAAAAGTGACTGCGTTTACCTGAAACGAAGTCTCGCTTGTAGGAAGACCCAGAGCCTGGCATTTAACTCCGTTTCTGAAGGGAAACACACAGCACAGTTCTCATCCACGAAACACACTCTGCTTTAGAGCAAGAAGCACGCTCTTGCTTTCTAGAGTCTCTAATAAGGCGGGAAACGTGAGAGTGCTCAGAACAAAAGAACTGTGTTTCCTACACACACGGACCATATCTAGTTCAACTCTGCTTCTGAAACTGATACAAACCACAGGCCCTCTAACATCCAGTGCGTTTCAGTTAAGAGCGAGAAACGTGTGCGCTTCGTGTACAATATAGCTTCGTTTGAGCTGAAAAGTGACTGCGTTTACCTGAAACGAAGTCTCGCTTGTAGGAAGACACAGAGCCTGGCATTTAACTCCGTTTCTGAAGGGAAACACACAGCACAGTTCTCATCCACGAAACACACTCTGCTTTAGAGCAAGAAGCACGCTCTTGCTTTCTAGAGTCTCTAATAAGGCGGGAAACGTGAGAGTGCTCAGAACAAAAGAACTGTGTTTCCTACACACACGGACCATATCTAGTTCAACTCTGCTTCTGAAACTGATACAAACCACAGGCCCTCTAACATCCAGTGCGTTTCAGTTAAGAGCGAGAAACGTGTGAGCTTCGTGTACAATATAGCTTCGTTTGAGCTGAAAAGTGACTGCGTTTACCTGAAACGAAGTCTCGTTTGTAGGAAGCCACAGAGCCTGGCATTTAACTCCGTTTCTGAAGGGAAACACACAGCACAGTTCTCATCCATGAAACACACTCTGCTATAGAGCAAGAAGCACGCTCTTGCTTTCTAGAGTCTCTAATAAGGCGGGAAACGTGAGAGTGCTCAGAACAAAAGAACTGTGTTTCCTACACACACGGACCATATCTAGTTCAACTCTGCTTCTGAAACTGATACAAACCACAGGCCCTCTAACATCCAGTGCGTTTCAGTTAAGAGCGAGAAACGTGTGAGCTTCGTGTACAATATAGCTTCGTTTGAGCTGAAAAGTGACTGCGTTTACCTGAAACGAAGTCTCGCTTGTAGGAAGACACAGAGCCTGGCATTTAACTCCGTTTCTGAAGGGAAACACACAGCACAGTTCTCATCCATGAAACACACTCTGCTTTAGAGCAAGAAGCACGCTCTTGCTTTCTAGAGTCTCTAATAAGGCGGGAAACGTGAGAGTGCTCAGAACAAAAGAACTGTGTTTCCTACACACACGGACCATATCTAGTTCAACTCTGCTTCTGAAACTGCTACAAACCACAGGCCCTCTAACATCCAGTGCGTTTCAGTTAAGAGCGAGAAACGTGTGAGCTTCGTGTACAATATAGCTTCGTTTGAGCTGAAAAGTGACTGCGTTTACCTGAAACGAAGTCTCGCTTGTAGGAAGACACAGAGCCTGGCATTTAACTCCGTTTCTGAAGGGAAACACACAGCACAGTTCTCATCCATGAAACACACTCTGCTTTAGAGCAAGAAGCACGCTCTTGCTTTCTAGAGTCTCTAATAAGGCGGGAAACGTGAGAGTGCTCAGAACAAAAGAACTGTGTTTCCTACACACACGGACCATATCTAGTTCAACTCTGCTTCTGAAACTGATACAAACCACAGGCCCTCTAACATCCAGTGCGTTTCAGTTAAGAGCGAGAAACGTGTGAGCTTCGTGTACAATATAGCTTCGTTTGAGCTGAAAAGTGACTGCGTTTACCTGAAACGAAGTCTCGCTTGTAGGAAGACACAGAGCCTGGCATTTAACTCCGTTTCTGAAGGGAAACACACAGCACAGTTCTCATCCACGAAACACACTCTGCTTTAGAGCAAGAAGCACGCTCTTGCTTTCTAGAGTCTCTAATAAGGCGGGAAACGTGAGAGTGCTCAGAACAAAAGAACTGTGTTTCCTACACACACGGACCATATCTAGTTCAACTCTGCTTCTGAAACTGATACAAACCACAGGCCCTCTAACATCCAGTGCGTTTCAGTTAAGAGCGAGAAACGTGTGAGCTTCGTGTACAATATAGCTTCGTTTGAGCTGAAAAGTGACTGCGTTTACCTGAAACGAAGTCTCGCTTGTAGGAAGACACAGAGCCTGGCATTTAACTCCGTTTCTGAAGGGAAACACACAGCACAGTTCTCATCCATGAAACACACTCTGCTTTAGAGCAAGAAGCACGCTCTTGCTTTCTAGAGTCTCTAATAAGGCGGGAAACGTGAGAGTGCTCAGAACAAAAGAACTGTGTTTCCTACACACACGGACCATATCTAGTTCAACTCTGCTTCTGAAACTGATACAAACCACAGGCCCTCTAACATCCAGTGCGTTTCAGTTAAGAGCGAGAAACGTGTGAGCTTCGTGTACAATATAGCTTCGTTTGAGCTGAAAAGTGACTGCGTTTACCTGAAACGAAGTCTCGCTTGTAGGAAGACACAGAGCCTGGCATTTAACTCCGTTTCTGAAGGGAAACACACAGCACAGTTCTCATCCACGAAACACACTCTGCTTTAGAGCAAGAAGCACGCTCTTGCTTTCTAGAGTCTCTAATAAGGCGGGAAACGTGAGAGTGCTCAGAACAAAAGAACTGTGTTTCCTACACACACGGACCATATCTAGTTCAACTCTGCTTCTGAAACTGATACAAACCACAGGCCCTCTAACATCCAGTGCGTTTCAGTTAAGAGCGAGAAACGTGTGAGCTTCGTGTACAATATAGCTTCGTTTGAGCTGAAAAGTGACTGCGTTTACCTGAAACGAAGTCTCGCTTGTAGGAAGACACAGAGCCTGGCATTTAACTCCGTTTCTGAAGGGAAACACACAGCACAGTTCTCATCCACGAAACACACTCTGCTTTAGAGCAAGAAGCACGCTCTTGCTTTCTAGAGTCTCTAATAAGGCGGGAAACGTGAGAGTGCTCAGAACAAAAGAACTGTGTTTCCTACACACACGGACCATATCTAGTTCAACTCTGCTTCTGAAACTGATACAAACCACAGGCCCTCTAACATCCAGCGCGTTTCAGTTAAGAGCGAGAAACGTGTGAGCTTCGTGTACAATATAGCTTCCTTTGAGCTGAAAAGTGACTGCGTTTACCTGAAACGAAGTCTCCCTTGTAGGAAGACACAGAGCCTGGCATTTAACTCCGTTTCTGAAGGGAAACACACAGCACAGTTCTCATCCATGAAACACTCTCTGCTTTAGAGCAAGAAGCACGCTCTTGCTTTCTAGAGTCTCTAATAAGGCGGGAAACGTGAGAGTGCTCAGAACAAAAGAACTGTGTTTCCTACACACACGGACCATATCTAGTTCAACTCTGCTTCTGAAACTGATACAAACCACAGGCCCTCTAACATCCAGTGCGTTTCAGTTAAGAGCGAGAAACGTGTGAGCTTCGTGTACAATATAGCTTCGTTTGAGCTGAAAAGTGACTGCGTTTACCTGAAACGAAGTCTCGCTTGTAGGAAGACACAGAGCCTGGCATTTAACTCCGTTTCTGAAGGGAAATACACAGCACAGTTCTCATCCATGAAACACACTCTGCTTTAGAGCAAGAAGCACGCTCTTGCTTTCTAGAGTCTCTAATAAGGCGGGAAACGTGAGAGTGCTCAGAACAAAAGAACTGTGTTTCCTACACACACGGACCATATCTAGTTCAACTCTGCTTCTGAAACTGATACAAACCACAGGCCCTCTAACATCCAGTGCGTTTCAGTTAAGAGCGAGAAACGTGTGAGCTTCGTGTACAATATAGCTTCCTTTGAGCTGAAAAGTGACTGCGTTTACCTGAAACGAAGTCTCCCTTGTAGGAAGACACAGAGCCTGGCATTTAACTCCGTTTCTGAAGGGAAACACACAGCACAGTTCTCATCCATGAAACACTCTCTGCTTTAGAGCAAGAAGCACGCTCTTGCTTTCTAGAGTCTCTAATAAGGCGGGAAACGTGAGAGTGCTCAGAACAAAAGAACTGTGTTTCCTACACACACGGACCATATCTAGTTCAACTCTGCTTCTGAAACTGATACAAACCACAGGCCCTCTAACATCCAGTGCGTTTCAGTTAAGAGCGAGAA
The DNA here is from genome assembly GCA_949786385.1 of Onychomys leucogaster. Taxonomy (NCBI): domain Eukaryota; kingdom Metazoa; phylum Chordata; class Mammalia; order Rodentia; family Cricetidae; genus Onychomys; species Onychomys leucogaster. The sequence continues at coordinate 219,887 of CATKUP010000347.1, forward strand.
ACGTGTGAGCTTCGTGTACAATATAGCTTCGTTTGAGCTGAAAAGTGACTGCGTTTACCTGAAACGAAGTCTCGCTTGTAGGAAGACACAGAGCCTGGCATTTAACTCCGTTTCTGAAGGGAAATACACAGCACAGTTCTCATCCATGAAACACACTCTGCTTTAGAGCAAGAAGCACGCTCTTGCTTTCTAGAGTCTCTAATAAGGCGGGAAACGTGAGAGTGCTCAGAACAAAAGAACTGTGTTTCCTACACACACGGACCATATCTAGTTCAACTCTGCTTCTGAAACTGATACAAACCACAGGCCCTCTAACATCCAGTGCGTTTCAGTTAAGAGCGAGAAACGTGTGAGCTTCGTGTACAATATAGCTTCGTTTGAGCTGAAAAGTGACTGCGTTTACCTGAAACGAAGTCTCGCTTGTAGGAAGACACAGAGCCTGGCATTTAACTCCGTTTCTGAAGGGAAACACACAGCACAGTTCTCATCCATGAAACACACTCTGCTATAGAGCAAGAAGCACGCTCTTGCTTTCTAGAGTCTCTAATAAGGCGGGAAACGTGAGAGTGCTCAGAACAAAAGAACTGTGTTTCCTACACACACGGACCATATCTAGCTCAACTCTGCTTCTGAAACTGATACAAACCACAGGCCCTCTAACATCCAGTGCGTTTCAGTTAAGAGCGAGAAACGTGTGAGCTTCGTGTACAATATAGCTTCGTTTGAGCTGAAAAGTGACTGCGTTTACCTGAAACGAAGTCTCGCTTGTAGGAAGACACAGAGCCTGGCATTTAACTCCGTTTCTGAAGGGAAACACACAGCACAGTTCCCATCCATGAAACACACTCTGCTTTAGAGCAAGAAGCACGATCTTGCTTTCTAGAGTCTCTAATAAGGCGGGAAACGTGAGAGTGCTCAGAACAAAAGAACTGTGTTTCCTACACACACGGACCATATCTAGTTCAACTCTGCTTCTGAAACTGATACAAACCACAGGCCCTCTAACATCCAGTGCGTTTCAGTTAAGAGCGAGAAACGTGTGAGCTTCGTGTACAATATAGCTTCGTTTGAGCTGAAAAGTGACTGCGTTTACCTGAAACGAAGTCTCGCTTGTAGGAAGACACAGAGCCTGGCATTTAACTCCGTTTCTGAAGGGAAACACACAGCACAGTTCTCATCCACGAAACACACTCTGCTTTAGAGCAAGAAGCACGCTCTTGCTTTCTAGAGTCTCTAATAAGGTGGGAAACGTGTGAGTGCTCAGAACAAAAGAACTGTGTTTCCTACACACACGGACCATATCTAGTTCAACTCTGCTTCTGAAACTGATAAAAACCACAGGCCCTCTAACATCCAGTGCGTTTCAGTTAAGAGCGAGAAACGTGTGAGCTTCGTGTACAATATAGCTTCGTTTGAGCTGAAAAGTGACTGCGTTTACCTGAAACGAAGTCTCGTTTGTAGGAAGCCACAGAGCCTGGCATTTAACTCCGTTTCTGAAGGGAAACACACAGCACAGTTCTCATCCATGAAACACACTCTGCTATAGAGCAAGAAGCACGCTCTTGCTTTCTAGAGTCTCTAATAAGGCGGGAAACGTGAGAGTGCTCAGAACAAAAGAACTGTGTTTCCTACACACACGGACCATATCTAGCTCAACTCTGCTTCTGAAACTGATACAAACCACAGGCCCTCTAACATCCAGTGCGTTTCAGTTAAGAGCGAGAAACGTGTGAGCTTCGTGTACAATATAGCTTCGTTTGAGCTGAAAAGTGACTGCGTTTACCTGAAACGAAGTCTCGCTTGTAGGAAGACACAGAGCCTGGCATTTAACTCCGTTTCTGAAGGGAAACACACAGCACAGTTCTCATCCATGAAACACACTCTGCTTTAGAGCAAGAAGCACGATCTTGCTTTCTAGAGTCTCTAATAAGGCGGGAAACGTGAGAGTGCTCAGAACAAAAGAACTGTGTTTCCTACACACACGGACCATATCTAGTTCAACTCTGCTTCTGAAACTGATACAAACCACAGGCCCTCTAACATCCAGTGCGTTTCAGTTAAGAGCGAGAAACGTGTGAGCTTCGTGTACAATATAGCTTCGTTTGAGCTGAAAAGTGACTGCGTTTACCTGAAACGAAGTCTCGCTTGTAGGAAGACACAGAGCCTGGCATTTAACTCCGTTTCTGAAGGGAAACACACAGCACAGTTCTCATCCATGAAACACACTCTGCTTTAGAGCAAGAAGCACGCTCTTGCTTTCTAGAGTCTCTAATAAGGCGGGAAATGTGAGAGTGCTCAGAACAAAAGAACTGTGTTTCCTACACACACGGACCATATCTAGTTCAACTCTGCTTCTGAAACTGATACAAACCACAGGCCCTCTAACATCCAGTGCGTTTCAGTTAAGAGCGAGAAACGTGTGAGCTTCGTGTACAATATAGCTTCGTTTGAGCTGAAAAGTGACTGCGTTTACCTGAAACGAAGTCTCGCTTGTAGGAAGACACAGAGCCTGGCATTTAACTCCGTTTCTGAAGGGAAACACACAGCACAGTTCTCATCCACGAAACACACTCTGCTTTAGAGCAAGAAGCACGCTCTTGCTTTCTAGAGTCTCTAATAAGGCGGGAAACGTGAGAGTGCTCAGAACAAAAGAACTGTGTTTCCTACACACACGGACCATATCTAGTTCAACTCTGCTTCTGAAACTGATACAAACCACAGGCCCTCTAACATCCAGTGCGTTTCAGTTAAGAGCGAGAAACGTGTGAGCTTCGTGTACAATATAGCTTCGTTTGAGCTGAAAAGTGACTGCGTTTACCTGAAACGAAGTCTCGCTTGTAGGAAGACACAGAGCCTGGCATTTAACTCCGTTTCTGAAGGGAAACACACAGCACAGTTCTCATCCATGAAACACACTCTGCTTTAGAGCAAGAAGCACGCTCTTGCTTTCTAGAGTCTCTAATAAGGCGGGAAACGTGAGAGTGCTCAGAACAAAAGAACTGTGTTTCCTACACACACGGACCATATCTAGTTCAACTCTGCTTCTGAAACTGATACAAACCACAGGCCCTCTAACATCCAGTGCGTTTCAGTTAAGAGCGAGAAACGTGTGAGCTTCGTGTACAATATAGCTTCGTTTGAGCTGAAAAGTGACTGCGTTTACCTGAAACGAAGTCTCGCTTGTAGGAAGACACAGAGCCTGGCATTTAACTCCGTTTCTGAAGGGAAACACACAGCACAGTTCTCATCCACGAAACACACTCTGCTTTAGAGCAAGAAGCACGCTCTTGCTTTCTAGAGTCTCTAATAAGGCGGGAAACGTGAGAGTGCTCAGAACAAAAGAACTGTGTTTCCTACACACACGGACCATATCTAGTTCAACTCTGCTTCTGAAACTGATACAAACCACAGGCCCTCTAACATCCAGTGCGTTTCAGTTAAGAGCGAGAAACGTGTGAGCTTCGTGTACAATATAGCTTCGTTTGAGCTGAAAAGTGACTGCGTTTACCTGAAACGAAGTCTCGCTTGTAGGAAGACACAGAGCCTGGCATTTAACTCCGTTTCTGAAGGGAAACACACAGCACAGTTCTCATCCACGAAACACACTCTGCTTTAGAGCAAGAAGCACGCTCTTGCTTTCTAGAGTCTCTAATAAGGCGGGAAACGTGAGAGTGCTCAGAACAAAAGAACTGTGTTTCCTACACACACGGACCATATCTAGTTCAACTCTGCTTCTGAAACTGATACAAACCACAGGCCCTCTAACATCCAGTGCGTTTCAGTTAAGAGCGAGAAACGTGTGAGCTTCGTGTACAATATAGCTTCGTTTGAGCTGAAAAGTGACTGCGTTTACCTGAAACGAAGTCTCGCTTGTAGGAAGACACAGAGCCTGGCATTTAACTCCGTTTCTGAAGGGAAACACACAGCACAGTTCTCATCCACGAAACACACTCTGCTTTAGAGCAAGAAGCACGCTCTTGCTTTCTAGAGTCTCTAATAAGGTGGGAAACGTGAGAGTGCTCAGAACAAAAGAACTGTGTTTCCTACACACACGGACCATATCTAGTTCAACTCTGCTTCTGAAACTGATACAAACCACAGGCCCTCTAACATCCAGTGCGTTTCAGTTAAGAGCGAGAAACGTGTGAGCTTCGTGTACAATATAGCTTCGTTTGAGCTGAAAAGTGACTGCGTTTACCTGAAACGAAGTCTCGTTTGTAGGAAGCCACAGAGCCTGGCATTTAACTCCGTTTCTGAAGGGAAACACACAGCACAGTTCTCATCCATGAAACACACTCTGCTATAGAGCAAGAAGCACGCTCTTGCTTTCTAGAGTCTCTAATAAGGCGGGAAACGTGAGAGTGCTCAGAACAAAAGAACTGTGTTTCCTACACACACGGACCATATCTAGCTCAACTCTGCTTCTGAAACTGATACAAACCACAGGCCCTCTAACATCCAGTGCGTTTCAGTTAAGAGCGAGAAACGTGTGAGCTTCGTGTACAATATAGCTTCGTTTGAGCTGAAAAGTGACTGCGTTTACCTGAAACGAAGTCTCGCTTGTAGGAAGACACAGAGCCTGGCATTTAACTCCGTTTCTGAAGGGAAACACACAGCACAGTTCTCATCCATGAAACACACTCTGCTTTAGAGCAAGAAGCACGCTCTTGCTTTCTAGAGTCTCTAATAAGGCGGGAAACGTGAGAGTGCTCAGAACAAAAGAACTGTGTTTCCTACACACACGGACCATATCTAGTTCAACTCTGCTTCTGAAACTGATACAAACCACAGGCCCTCTAACATCCAGTGCGTTTCAGTTAAGAGCGAGAAACGTGTGAGCTTCGTGTACAATATAGCTTCGTTTGAGCTGAAAAGTGACTGCGTTTACCTGAAACGAAGTCTCGCTTGTAGGAAGACACAGAGCCTGGCATTTAACTCCGTTTCTGAAGGGAAACACACAGCACAGTTCTCATCCATGAAACACACTCTGCTTTAGAGCAAGAAGCACGCTCTTGCTTTCTAGAGTCTCTAATAAGGCGGGAAACGTGAGAGTGCTCAGAACAAAAGAACTGTGTTTCCTACACACACGGACCATATCTAGTTCAACTCTGCTTCTGAAACTGATACAAACCACAGGCCCTCTAACATCCAGTGCGTTTCAGTTAAGAGCGAGAAACGTGTGAGCTTCGTGTACAATATAGCTTCGTTTGAGCTGAAAAGTGACTGCGTTTACCTGAAACGAAGTCTCGCTTGTAGGAAGACACAGAGCCTGGCATTTAACTCCGTTTCTGTAGGGAAACACACAGCACAGTTCTCATCCACGAAACACACTCTGCTTTAGAGCAAGAAGCACGCTCTTGCTTTCTAGAGTCTCTAATAAGGCGGGAAACGTGAGAGTGCTCAGAACAAAAGAACTGTGTTTCCTACACACACGGACCATATCTAGTTCAACTCTGCTTCTGAAACTGATACAAACCACAGGCCCTCTAACATCCAGTGCGTTTCAGTTAAGAGCGAGAAACGTGTGAGCTTCGTGTACAATATAGCTTCGTTTGAGCTGAAAAGTGACTGCGTTTACCTGAAACGAAGTCTCGCTTGTAGGAAGACACAGAGCCTGGCATTTAACTCCGTTTCTGAAGGGAAACACACAGCACAGTTCTCATCCATGAAACACACTCTGCTTTAGAGCAAGAAGCACGCTCTTGCTTTCTAGAGTCTCTAATAAGGCGGGAAACGTGAGAGTGCTCAGAACAAAAGAACTGTGTTTCCTACACACACGGACCATATCTAGTTCTACTCTGCTTCTGAAACTGATACAAACCACAGGCCCTCTAACATCCAGTGCGTTTCAGTTAAGAGCGAGAAACGTGTGAGCTTCGTGTACAATATAGCTTCGTTTGAGCTGAAAAGTGACTGCGTTTACCTGAAACGAAGTCTCGCTTGTAGGAAGACACAGAGCCTGGCATTTAACTCCGTTTCTGAAGGGAAACACACAGCACAGTTCTCATCCACGAAACACACTCTGCTTTAGAGCAAGAAGCACGCTCTTGCTTTCTAGAGTCTCTAATAAGGCGGGAAACGTGAGAGTGCTCAGAACAAAAGAACTGTGTTTCCTACACACACGGACCATATCTAGTTCAACTCTGCTTCTGAAACTGATACAAACCACAGGCCCTCTAACATCCAGTGCGTTTCAGTTAAGAGCGAGAAACGTGTGAGCTTCGTGTACAATATAGCTTCGTTTGAGCTGAAAAGTGACTGCGTTTACCTGAAACGAAGTCTCGCTTGTAGGAAGACACAGAGCCTGGCATTTAACTCCGTTTCTGAAGGGAAACACACAGCACAGTTCTCATCCACGAAACACACTCTGCTTTAGAGCAAGAAGCACGCTCTTGCTTTCTAGAGTCTCTAATAAGGCGGGAAACGTGAGAGTGCTCAGAACAAAAGAACTGTGTTTCCTACACACACGGACCATATCTAGTTCAACTCTGCTTCTGAAACTGATACAAACCACAGGCCCTCTAACATCCAGTGCGTTTCAGTTAAGAGCGAGAAACGTGTGAGCTTCGTGTACAATATAGCTTCGTTTGAGCTGAAAAGTGACTGCGTTTACCTGAAACGAAGTCTCGCTTGTAGGAAGACACAGAGCCTGGCATTTAACTCCGTTTCTGAAGGGAAACACACAGCACAGTTCTCATCCACGAAACACACTCTGCTTTAGAGCAAGAAGCACGCTCTTGCTTTCTAGAGTCTCTAATAAGGCGGGAAACGTGAGAGTGCTCAGAACAAAAGAACTGTGTTTCCTACACACACGGACCATATCTAGTTCAACTCTGCTTCTGAAACTGATACAAACCACAGGCCCTCTAACATCCAGTGCGTTTCAGTTAAGAGCGAGAAACGTGTGAGCTTCGTGTACAATATAGCTTCGTTTGAGCTGAAAAGTGACTGCGTTTACCTGAAACGAAGTCTCGCTTGTAGGAAGACACAGAGCCTGGCATTTAACTCCGTTTCTGAAGGGAAACACACAGCACAGTTCTCATCCACGAAACACACTCTGCTTTAGAGCAAGAAGCACGCTCTTGCTTTCTAGAGTCTCTAATAAGGCGGGAAACGTGAGAGTGCTCAGAACAAAAGAACTGTGTTTCCTACACACACGGACCATATCTAGTTCAACTCTGCTTCTGAAACTGATACAAACCACAGGCCCTCTAACATCCAGTGCGTTTCAGTTAAGAGCGAGAAACGTGTGAGCTTCGTGTACAATATAGCTTCGTTTGAGCTGAAAAGTGACTGCGTTTACCTGAAACGAAGTCTCGCTTGTAGGAAGACACAGAGCCTGGCATTTAACTCCGTTTCTGAAGGGAAACACACAGCACAGTTCTCATCCACGAAACACACTCTGCTTTAGAGCAAGAAGCACGCTCTTGCTTTCTAGAGTCTCTAATAAGGCGGGAAACGTGAGAGTGCTCAGAACAAAAGAACTGTGTTTCCTACACACACGGACCATATCTAGTTCAACTCTGCTTCTGAAACTGATACAAACCACAGGCCCTCTAACATCCAGTGCGTTTCAGTTAAGAGCGAGAAACGTGTGAGCTTCGTGTACAATATAGCTTCGTTTGAGCTGAAAAGTGACTGCGTTTACCTGAAACGAAGTCTCGCTTGTAGGAAGACACAGAGCCTGGCATTTAACTCCGTTTCTGAAGGGAAACACACAGCACAGTTCTCATCCACGAAACACACTCTGCTTTAGAGCAAGAAGCACGCTCTTGCTCTCTAGAGTCTCTAATAAGGCGGGAAACGTGAGAGTGCTCAGAACAAAAGAACTGTGTTTCCTACACACACGGACCATATCTAGTTCAACTCTGCTTCTGAAACTGATACAAACCACAGGCCCTCTAACATCCAGTGCGTTTCAGTTAAGAGCGAGAAACGTGTGAGCTTCGTGTACAATATAGCTTCGTTTGAGCTGAAAAGTGACTGCGTTTACCTGAAACGAAGTCTCGCTTGTAGGAAGACACAGAGCCTGGCATTTAACTCCGTTTCTGAAGGGAAACACACAGCACAGTTCTCATCCACGAAACACACTCTGCTTTAGAGCAAGAAGCACGCTCTTGCTTTCTAGAGTCTCTAATAAGGCGGGAAACGTGAGAGTGCTCAGAACAAAAGAACTGTGTTTCCTACACACACGGACCATATCTAGTTCAACTCTGCTTCTGAAACTGATACAAACCACAGGCCCTCTAACATCCAGTGCGTTTCAGTTAAGAGCGAGAAACGTGTGAGCTTCGTGTACAATATAGCTTCGTTTGAGCTGAAAAGTGACTGCGTTTACCTCAAACGAAGTCTCGCTTGTAGGAAGACACAGAGCCTGGCATTTAACTCCGTTTCTGAAGGGAAACACACAGCACAGTTCTCATCCACGAAACACACTCTGCTTTAGAGCAAGAAGCACGCTCTTGCTTTCTAGAGTCTCTAATAAGGCGGGAAACGTGAGAGTGCTCAGAACAAAAGAACTGTGTTTCCTACACACACGGACCATATCTAGTTCAACTCTGCTTCTGAAACTGATACAAACCACAGGCCCTCTAACATCCAGTGCGTTTCAGTTAAGAGCGAGAAACGTGTGAGCTTCGTGTACAATATAGCTTCGTTTGAGCTGAAAAGTGACTGTGTTTACCTGAAACGAAGACTCGCTTGTAGGAAGACACAGAGCCTGGCATTTAACTCCGTTTCTGAAGGGAAACACACAGCACAGTTCTCATCCATGAAACACACTCTGCTTTAGAGCAAGAAGCACGCTCTTGCTTTCTAGAGTCTCTAATAAGGCGGGAAACGTGAGAGTGCTCAGAACAAAAGAACTGTGTTTCCTACACACACGGACCATATCTAGTTCAACTCTGCTTCTGAAACTGATACAAACCACAGGCCCTCTAACATCCAGTGCGTTTCAGTTAAGAGTGAGAAACGTGTGAGCTTCGTGTACAATATAGCTTCGTTTGAGCTGAAAAGTGACTGCGTTTACCTGAAACGAAGTCTCGCTTGTAGGAAGACCCAGAGCCTGGCATTTAACTCCGTTTCTGAAGGGAAACACACAGCACAGTTCTCATCCACGAAACACACTCTGCTTTAGAGCAAGAAGCACGCTCTTGCTTTCTAGAGTCTCTAATAAGGCGGGAAACGTGAGAGTGCTCAGAACAAAAGAACTGTGTTTCCTACACACACGGACCATATCTAGTTCAACTCTGCTTCTGAAACTGATACAAACCACAGGCCCTCTAACATCCAGTGCGTTTCAGTTAAGAGCGAGAAACGTGTGAGCTTCGTGTACAATATAGCTTCGTTTGAGCTGAAAAGTGACTGCGTTTACCTGAAACGAAGTCTCGCTTGTAGGAAGACACAGAGCCTGGCATTTAACTCCGTTTCTGAAGGGAAACACACAGCACAGTTCTCATCCACGAAACACACTCTGCTTTAGAGCAAGAAGCACGCTCTTGCTTTCTAGAGTCTCTAATAAGGCGGGAAACGTGAGAGTGCTCAGAACAAAAGAACTGTGTTTCCTACACACACGGACCATATCTAGTTCAACTCTGCTTCTGAAACTGATACAAACCACAGGCCCTCTAACATCCAGTGCGTTTCAGTTAAGAGCGAGAAACGTGTGAGCTTCGTGTACAATATAGCTTCGTTTGAGCTGAAAAGTGACTGCGTTTACCTGAAACGAAGTCTCGCTTGTAGGAAGACACAGAGCCTGGCATTTAACTCCATTTCTGAAGGGAAACACACAGCACAGTTCTCATCCACAAAACACACTCTGCTTTAGAGCAAGAAGCACGCTCTTGCTTTCTAGAGTCTCTAATAAGGCGGGAAACGTGAGAGTGCTCAGAACAAAAGAACTGTGTTTCCTACACACACGGACCATATCTAGTTCAACTCTGCTTCTGAAACTGATACAAACCACAGGCCCTCTAACATCCAGTGCGTTTCAGTTAAGAGCGAGAAACGTGTGAGCTTCGTGTACAATATAGCTTCGTTTGAGCTGAAAAGTGACTGCGTTTACCTGAAACGAAGTCTCGCTTGTAGGAAGACACAGAGCCTGGCATTTAACTCCGTTTCTGAAGGGAAACACACAGCACAGTTCTCATCCATGAAACACACTCTGCTTTAGAGCAAGAAGCACGCTCTTGCTTTCTAGAGTCTCTAATAAGGCGGGAAACGTGAGAGTGCTCAGAACAAAAGAACTGTGTTTCCTACACACACGGACCATATCTAGTTCAACTCTGCTTCTGAAACTGATACAAACCACAGGCCCTCTAACATCCAGTGCGTTTCAGTTAAGAGCGAGAAACGTGTGAGCTTTGTGTACAATATAGCTTCCTTTGAGCTGAAAAGTGACTGCGTTTACCTGAAACGAAGTCTCGCTTGTAGGAAGACACAGAGCCTGGCATTTAACTCCGTTTCTGAAGGGAAACACACAGCACAGTTCTCATCCATGAAACACACTCTGCTTTAGAGCAAGAAGCACGCTCTTGCTTTCTAGAGTCTCTAATAAGGCGGGAAACGTGAGAGTGCTCAGAACAAAAGAACTGTGTTTCCTACACACACGGACCATATCTAGTTCAACTCTGCTTCTGAAACTGATACAAACCACAGGCCCTCTAACATCCAGTGCGTTTCAGTTAAGAGCAAGAAACGTGTGAGCTTCGTGTACAATATAGCTTCGTTTGACCTGAAAAGTGACTGCGTTTACCTGAAACGAAGTCTCGCTTGTAGGAAGACACAGAGCCTGGCATTTAACTCCGTTTCTGAAGGGAAACACACAGCACAGTTCTCATCCACGAAACACACTCTGCTTTATAGCAAGAAGCACGCTCTTGCTTTCTAGAGTCTCTAATAAGGCGGGAAACGTGAGAGTGCTCAGAACAAAAGAACTGTGTTTCCTACACACACGGACCATATCTAGTTCAACTCTGCTTCTGAAACTGATACAAACCACAGGCCCTCTAACATCCAGTGCGTTTCAGTTAAGAGCGAGAAACGTGTGAGCTTCGTGTACAATATAGCTTCGTTTGAGCTGAAAAGTGACTGCGTTTACCTCAAACGAAGTCTCGCTTGTAGGAAGACACAGAGCCTGGCATTTAACTCCGTTTCTGAAGGGAAACACACAGCACAGTTCTCATCCACGAAACACACTCTGCTTTAGAGCAAGAAGCACGCTCTTGCTTTCTAGAGTCTCTAATAAGGCGGGAAACGTGAGAGTGCTCAGAACAAAAGAACTGTGTTTCCTACACACACGGACCATATCTAGTTCAACTCTGCTTCTGAAACTGATACAAACCACAGGCCCTCTAACATCCAGTGCGTTTCAGTTAAGAGCGAGAAACGTGTGAGCTTCGTGTACAATATAGCTTCGTTTGAGCTGAAAAGTGACTGCGTTTACCTGAAACGAAGTCTCGCTTGTAGGAAGACACAGAGTCTGGCATTTAACTCCGTTTCTGAAGGGAAACACACAGCACAGTTCTCATCCACGAAACACACTCTGCTTTAGAGCAAGAAGCACGCTCTTGCTTTCTAGAGTCTCTAATAAGGCGGGAAACGTGAGAGTGCTCAGAACAAAAGAACTGTGTTTCCTACACACACGGACCATATCTAGTTCAACTCTGCTTCTGAAACTGATACAAACCACAGGCCCTCTAACATCCAGTGCGTTTCAGTTAAGAGCGAGAAACGTGTGAGCTTCGTGTACAATATAGCTTCGTTTGAGCTGAAAAGTGACTGCGTTTACCTGAAACGAAGTCTCGCTTGTAGGAAGACACAGAGCCTGGCATTTAACTCCGTTTCTGAAGGGAAACACACAGCACAGTTCTCATCCACGAAACACACTCTGCTTTAGAGCAAGAAGCACGCTCTTGCTTTCTAGAGTCTCTAATAAGGAGGGAAACGTGAGAGTGCTCAGAACAAAAGAACTGTGTTTCCTACACACACGGACCATATCTAGTTCAACTCTGCTTCTGAAACTGATACAAACCACAGGCCCTCTAACATCCAGTGCGTTTCAGTTAAGAGCGAGAAACGTGTGAGCTTCGTGTACAATATAGCTTCGTTTGAGCTGAAAAGTGACTGCGTTTACCTGAAACGAAGTCTCGCTTGTAGGAAGACACAGAGCCTGGCATTTAACTCCGTTTCTGAAGGGAAACACACAGCACAGTTCTCATCCACGAAACACACTCTGCTTTAGAGCAAGAAGCACGCTCTTGCTTTCTAGAGTCTCTAATAAGGAGGGAAACGTGAGAGTGCTCAGAACAAAAGAACTGTGTTTCCTACACACACGGACCATATCTAGTTCAACTCTGCTTCTGAAACTGATACAAACCACAGGCCCTCTAACATCCAGTGCGTTTCAGTTAAGAGCGAGAAACGTGTGAGCTTCGTGTACAATATAGCTTCGTTTGAGCTGAAAAGTGACTGCGTTTACCTGAAACGAAGTCTCGCTTGTAGGAAGACACAGAGCCTGGCATTTAACTCCGTTTCTGAAGGGAAACACACAGCACAGTTCTCATCCACGAAACACACTCTGCTTTAGAGCAAGAAGCACGCTCTTGCTTTCTAGAGTCTCTAATAAGGCGGGAAACGTGAGAGTGCTCAGAACAAAAGAACTGTGTTTCCTACACACACGGACCATATCTAGTTCAACTCTGCTTCTGAAACTGATACAAACCACAGGCCCTCTAACATCCAGTGCGTTTCAGTTAAGAGCGAGAAACGTGTGAGCTTCGTGTACAATATAGCTTCGTTTGAGCTGAAAAGTGACTGCGTTTACCTGAAACGAAGTCTCGCTTGTAGGAAGACACAGAGCCTGGCATTTAACTCCGTTTCTGAAGGGAAACACACAGCACAGTTCTCATCCACGAAACACACTCTGCTTTAGAGCAAGAAGCACGCTCTTGCTTTCTAGAGTCTCTAATAAGGCGGGAAACGTGAGAGTGCTCAGAACAAAAGAACTGTGTTTCCTACACACACGGACCATATCTAGTTCAACTCTGCTTCTGAAACTGATACAAACCACAGGCCCTCTAACATCCAGTGCGTTTCAGTTAAGAGCGAGAAACGTGTGAGCTTCGTGTACAATATAGCTTCGTTTGAGCTGAAAAGTGACTGCGTTTACCTGAAACGAAGTCTCGCTTGTAGGAAGACACAGAGCCTGGCATTTAACTCCGTTTCTGAAGGGAAACACACAGCACAGTTCTCATCCACGAAACACACTCTGCTTTAGAGCAAGAAGCACGCTCTTGCTTTCTAGAGTCTCTAATAAGGCGGGAAACGTGAGAGTGCTCAGAACAAAAGAACTGTGTTTCCTACACACACGGACCATATCTAGTTCAACTCTGCTTCTGAAACTGATACAAACCACAGGCCCTCTAACATCCAGTGCGTTTCAGTTAAGAGCGAGAAACGTGTGAGCTTCGTGTACAATATAGCTTCGTTTGAGCTGAAAAGTGACTGCGTTTACCTGAAACGAAGACTCGCTTGTAGGAAGACACAGAGCCTGGCATTTAACTCCGTTTCTGAAGGGAAACACACAGCACAGTTCTCATCCATGAAACACACTCTGCTTTAGAGCAAGAAGCACGCTCTTGCTTTCTAGAGTCTCTAATAAGGCGGGAAACGTGAGAGTGCTCAGAACAAAAGAACTGTGTTTCCTACACACACGGACCATATCTAGTTCAACTCTGCTTCTGAAACTGATACAAACCACAGGCCCTCTAACATCCAGTGCGTTTCAGTTAAGAGTGAGAAACGTGTGAGCTTCGTGTACAATATAGCTTCGTTTGAGCTGAAAAGTGACTGCGTTTACCTGAAACGAAGTCTCGCTTGTAGGAAGACCCAGAGCCTGGCATTTAACTCCGTTTCTGAAGGGAAACACACAGCACAGTTCTCATCCACGAAACACACTCTGCTTTAGAGCAAGAAGCACGCTCTTGCTTTCTAGAGTCTCTAATAAGGCGGGAAACGTGAGAGTGCTCAGAACAAAAGAACTGTGTTTCCTACACACACGGACCATATCTAGTTCAACTCTGCTTCTGAAACTGATACAAACCACAGGCCCTCTAACATCCAGTGCGTTTCAGTTAAGAGCGAGAAACGTGTGAGCTTCGTGTACAATATAGCTTCGTTTGAGCTGAAAAGTGACTGCCTTTACCTGAAACGAAGTCTCGCTTGTAGGAAGACACAGAGCCTGGCATTTAACTCCGTTTCTGAAGGGAAACACACAGCACAGTTCTCATCCACGAAACACACTCTGCTTTAGAGCAAGAAGCACGCTCTTGCTTTCTAGAGTCTCTAATAAGGCGGGAAACGTGAGAGTGCTCAGAACAAAAGAACTGTGTTTCCTACACACACGGACCATATCTAGTTCAACTCTGCTTCTGAAACTGATACAAACCACAGGCCCTCTAACATCCAGTGCGTTTCAGTTAAGAGCGAGAAACGTGTGAGCTTCGTGTACAATATAGCTTCGTTTGAGCTGAAAAGTGACTGCGTTTACCTGAAACGAAGTCTCGCTTGTAGGAAGACACAGAGCCTGGCATTTAACTCCATTTCTGAAGGGAAACACACAGCACAGTTCTCATCCACGAAACACACTCTGCTTTAGAGCAAGAAGCACGCTCTTGCTTTCTAGAGTCTCTAATAAGGCGGGAAACGTGAGAGTGCTCAGAACAAAAGAACTGTGTTTCCTACACACACGGACCATATCTAGTTCAACTCTGCTTCTGAAACTGATACAAACCACAGGCCCTCTAACATCCAGTGCGTTTCAGTTAAGAGCGAGAAACGTGTGAGCTTCGTGTACAATATAGCTTCGTTTGAGCTGAAAAGTGACTGCGTTTACCTGAAACGAAGTCTCGCTTGTAGGAAGACACAGAGCCTGGCATTTAACTCCGTTTCTGAAGGGAAACACACAGCACAGTTCTCATCCATGAAACACACTCTGCTTTAGAGCAAGAAGCACGCTCTTGCTTTCTAGAGTCTCTAATAAGGCGGGAAACGTGAGAGTGCTCAGAACAAAAGAACTGTGTTTCCTACACACACGGACCATATCTAGTTCAACTCTGCTTCTGAAACTGATACAAACCACAGGCCCTCTAACATCCAGTGCGTTTCAGTTAAGAGCGAGAAACGTGTGAGCTTTGTGTACAATATAGCTTCCTTTGAGCTGAAAAGTGACTGCGTTTACTTGAAACGAAGTCTCGCTTGTAGGAAGACACAGAGCCTGGCATTTAACTCCGTTTCTGAAGGGAAACACACAGCACAGTTCTCATCCATGAAACACACTCTGCTTTAGAGCAAGAAGCACGCTCTTGCTTTCTAGAGTCTCTAATAAGGCGGGAAACGTGAGAGTGCTCAGAACAAAAGAACTGTGTTTCCTACACACACGGACCATATCTAGTTCAACTCTGCTTCTGAAACTGATACAAACCACAGGCCCTCTAACATCCAGTGCGTTTCAGTTAAGAGCGAGAAACGTGTGAGCTTCGTGTACAATATAGCTTCGTTTGACCTGAAAAGTGACTGCGTTTACCTGAAACGAAGTCTCGCTTGTAGGAAGACACAGAGCCTGGCATTTAACTCCGTTTCTGAAGGGAAACACACAGCACAGTTCTCATCCACGAAACACACTCTGCTTTATAGCAAGAAGCACGCTCTTGCTTTCTAGAGTCTCTAATAAGGCGGGAAACGTGAGAGTGCTCAGAACAAAAGAACTGTGTTTCCTACACACACGGACCATATCTAGTTCAACTCTGCTTCTGAAACTGATACAAACCACAGGCCCTCTAACATCCAGTGCGTTTCAGTTAAGAGCGAGAAACGTGTGAGCTTCGTGTACAATATAGCTTCGTTTGAGCTGAAAAGTGACTGCGTTTACCTCAAACGAAGTCTCGCTTGTAGGAAGACACAGAGCCTGGCATTTAACTCCGTTTCTGAAGGGAAACACACAGCACAGTTCTCATCCACGAAACACACTCTGCTTTAGAGCAAGAAGCACGCTCTTGCTTTCTAAAGTCTCTAATAAGGCGGGAAACGTGAGAGTGCTCAGAACAAAAGAACTGTGTTTCCTACACACACGGACCATATCTAGTTCAACTCTGCTTCTGAAACTGATACAAACCACAGGCCCTCTAACATCCAGTGCGTTTCAGTTAAGAGCGAGAAACGTGTGAGCTTCGTGTACAATATAGCTTCGTTTGAGCTGAAAAGTGACTGCGTTTACCTGAAACGAAGTCTCGCTTGTAGGAAGACACAGAGCCTGGCATTTAACTCCGTTTCTGAAGGGAAACACACAGCACAGTTCTCATCCACGAAACACACTCTGCTTTAGAGCAAGAAGCACGCTCTTGCTTTCTAGAGTCTCTAATAAGGAGGGAAACGTGAGAGTGCTCAGAACAAAAGAACTGTGTTTCCTACACACACGGACCATATCTAGTTCAACTCTGCTTCTGAAACTGATACAAACCACAGGCCCTCTAACATCCAGTGCGTTTCAGTTAAGAGCGAGAAACGTGTGAGCTTCGTGTACAATATAGCTTCGTTTGAGCTGAAAAGTGACTGCGTTTACCTGAAACGAAGTCTCGCTTGTAGGAAGACACAGAGCCTGGCATTTAACTCCGTTTCTGAAGGGAAACACACAGCACAGTTCTCATCCACGAAACACACTCTGCTTTAGAGCAAGAAGCACGCTCTTGCTTTCTAGAGTCTCTAATAAGGAGGGAAACGTGAGAGTGCTCAGAACAAAAGAACTGTGTTTCCTACACACACGGACCATATCTAGTTCAACTCTGCTTCTGAAACTGATACAAACCACAGGCCCTCTAACATCCAGTGCGTTTCAGTTAAGAGCGAGAAACGTGTGAGCTTCCTGTACAATATAGCTTCGTTTGAGCTGAAAAGTGACTGCGTTTACCTGAAACGAAGTCTCGCTTGTAGGAAGACACAGAGCCTGGCATTTAACTCCGTTTCTGAAGGGAAACACACAGCACAGTTCTCATCCACGAAACACACTCTGCTTTAGAGCAAGAAGCACGCTCTTGCTTTCTAGAGTCTCTAATAAGGCGGGAAACGTGAGAGTGCTCAGAACAAAAGAACTGTGTTTCCTACACACACGGACCATATCTAGTTCAACTCTGCTTCTGAAACTGATACAAACCACAGGCCCTCTAACATCCAGTGCGTTTCAGTTAAGAGCGAGAAACGTGTGAGCTTCGTGTACAATATAGCTTCGTTTGAGCTGAAAAGTGACTGCGTTTACCTGAAACGAAGTCTCGCTTGTAGGAAGACACAGAGCCTGGCATTTAACTCCGTTTCTGAAGGGAAACACACAGCACAGTTCTCATCCACGAAACACACTCTGCTTTAGAGCAAGAAGCACGCTCTTGCTTTCTAGAGTCTCTAATAAGGCGGGAAACGTGAGAGTGCTCAGAACAAAAGAACTGTGTTTCCTACACACATGGACCATATCTAGTTCAACTCTGCTTCTGAAACTGATACAAACCACAGGCCCTCTAACATCCAGTGCGTTTCAGTTAAGAGCGAGAAACGTGTGAGCTTCGTGTACAATATAGCTTCGTTTGAGCTGAAAAGTGACTGCGTTTACCTGAAACGAAGTCTCGCTTGTAGGAAGACACAGAGCCTGGCATTTAACTCCGTTTCTGAAGGGAAACACACAGCACAGTTCTCATCCACGAAACACACTCTGCTTTAGAGCAAGAAGCACGCTCTTGCTTTCTAGAGTCTCTAATAAGGCGGGAAACGTGAGAGTGCTCAGAACAAAAGAACTGTGTTTCCTACACACACGGACCATATCTAGTTCAACTCTGCTTCTGAAACTGATACAAACCACAGGCCCTCTAACATCCAGTGCGTTTCAGTTAAGAGTGAGAAACGTGTGAGCTTCGTGTACAATATAGCTTCGTTTGAGCTGAAAAGTGACTGCGTTTACCTGAAACGAAGTCTCGCTTGTAGGAAGACACAGAGCCTGGCATTTAACTCCGTTTCTGAAGGGAAACACACAGCACAGTTCTCATCCACGAAACACACTCTGCTTTAGAGCAAGAAGCACGCTCTTGCTTTCTAGAGTCTCTAATAAGGCGGGAAACGTGAGAGTGCTCAGAACAAAAGAACTGTGTTTCCTACACACACGGACCATATCTAGTTCAACTCTGCTTCTGAAACTGATACAAACCACAGGCCCTCTAACATCCAGTGCGTTTCAGTTAAGAGCGAGAAACGTGTGAGCTTCGTGTACAATATAGCTTCGTTTGAGCTGAAAAGTGACTGCGTTTACCTGAAACGAAGTCTCGCTTGTAGGAAGACACAGAGCCTGGCATTTAACTCCGTTTCTGAAGGGAAACACACAGCACAGTTCTCATCCACGAAACACACTCTGCTTTAGAGCAAGAAGCACGCTCTTGCTTTCTAGAGTCTCTAATAAGGCGGGAAACGTGAGAGTGCTCAGAACAAAAGAACTGTGTTTCCTACACACACGGACCATATCTAGTTCAACTCTGCTTCTGAAACTGATACAAACCACAGGCCCTCTAACATCCAGTGCGTTTCAGTTAAGAGCGAGAAACGTGTGAGCTTCGTGTACAATATAGCTTCGTTTGAGCTGAAAAGTGACTGCCTTTACCTGAAACGAAGTCTCGCTTGTAGGAAGACACAGAGCCTGGCATTTAACTCCGTTTCTGAAGGGAAACACACAGCACAGTTCTCATCCACGAAACACACTCTGCTTTAGAGCAAGAAGCACGCTCTTGCTTTCTAGAGTCTCTAATAAGGCGGGAAACGTGAGAGTGCTCAGAACAAAAGAACTGTGTTTCCTACACACACGGACCATATCTAGTTCAACTCTGCTTCTGAAACTGATACAAACCACAGGCCCTCTAACATCCAGTGCGTTTCAGTTAAGAGCGAGAAACGTGTGAGCTTCGTGTACAATATAGCTTCGTTTGAGCTGAAAAGTGACTGCGTTTACCTGAAACGAAGTCTCGCTTGTAGGAAGACACAGAGCCTGGCATTTAACTCCGTTTCTGAAGGGAAACACACAGCACAGTTCTCATCCACGAAACACACTCTGCTTTAGAGCAAGAAGCACGCTCTTGCTTTCTAGAGTCTCTAATAAGGCGGGAAACGTGAGAGTGCTCAGAACAAAAGAACTGTGTTTCCTACACACACGGACCATATCTAGTTCAACTCTGCTTCTGAAACTGATACAAACCACAGGCCCTCTAACATCCAGTGCGTTTCAGTTAAGAGCGAGAAACGTGTGAGCTTCGTGTACAATATAGCTTCGTTTGAGCTGAAAAGTGACTGCGTTTACCTGAAACGAAGACTCGCTTGTAGGAAGACACAGAGCCTGGCATTTAACTCCGTTTCTGAAGGGAAACACACAGCACAGTTCTCATCCATGAAACACACTCTGCTTTAGAGCAAGAAGCACGCTCTTGCTTTCTAGAGTCTCTAATAAGGCGGGAAACGTGAGAGTGCTCAGAACAAAAGAACTGTGTTTCCTACACACACGGACCATATCTAGTTCAACTCTGCTTCTGAAACTGATACAAACCACAGGCCCTCTAACATCCAGTGCGTTTCAGTTAAGAGTGAGAAACGTGTGAGCTTCGTGTACAATATAGCTTCGTTTGAGCTGAAAAGTGACTGCGTTTACCTGAAACGAAGTCTCGCTTGTAGGAAGACCCAGAGCCTGGCATTTAACTCCGTTTCTGAAGGGAAACACACAGCACAGTTCTCATCCACGAAACACACTCTGCTTTAGAGCAAGAAGCACGCTCTTGCTTTCTAGAGTCTCTAATAAGGCGGGAAACGTGAGAGTGCTCAGAACAAAAGAACTGTGTTTCCTACACACACGGACCATATCTAGTTCAACTCTGCTTCTGAAACTGATACAAACCACAGGCCCTCTAACATCCAGTGCGTTTCAGTTAAGAGTGAGAAACGTGTGAGCTTCGTGTACAATATAGCTTCGTTTGAGCTGAAAAGTGACTGCGTTTACCTGAAACGAAGTCTCGCTTGTAGGAAGACACAGAGCCTGGCATTTAACTCCGTTTCTGAAGGGAAACACACAGCACAGTTCTCATCCACGAAACACACTCTGCTTTAGAGCAAGAAGCACGCTCTTGCTTTCTAGAGTCTCTAATAAGGCGGGAAACGTGAGAGTGCTCAGAACAAAAGAACTGTGTTTCCTACACACACGGACCATATCTAGTTCAACTCTGCTTCTGAAACTGATACAAACCACAGGCCCTCTAACATCCAGTGCGTTTCAGTTAAGAGCGAGAAACGTGTGAGCTTCGTGTACAATATAGCTTCGTTTGAGCTGAAAAGTGACTGCGTTTACCTGAAACGAAGTCTCGCTTGTAGGAAGACACAGAGCCTGGCATTTAACTCCGTTTCTGAAGGGAAACACACAGCACAGTTCTCATCCACGAAACACACTCTGCTTTAGAGCAAGAAGCACGCTCTTGCTTTCTAGAGTCTCTAATAAGGCGGGAAACGTGAGAGTGCTCAGAACAAAAGAACTGTGTTTCCTACACACACGGACCATATCTAGTTCAACTCTGCTTCTGAAACTGATACAAACCACAGGCCCTCTAACATCCAGTGCGTTTCAGTTAAGAGCGAGAAACGTGTGAGCTTCGTGTACAATATAGCTTCGTTTGAGCTGAAAAGTGACTGCCTTTACCTGAAACGAAGTCTCGCTTGTAGGAAGACACAGAGCCTGGCATTTAACTCCGTTTCTGAAGGGAAACACACAGCACAGTTCTCATCCACGAAACACACTCTGCTTTAGAGCAAGAAGCACGCTCTTGCTTTCTAGAGTCTCTAATAAGGCGGGAAACGTGAGAGTGCTCAGAACAAAAGAACTGTGTTTCCTACACACACGGACCATATCTAGTTCAACTCTGCTTCTGAAACTGATACAAACCACAGGCCCTCTAACATCCAGTGCGTTTCAGTTAAGAGCGAGAAACGTGTGAGCTTCGTGTACAATATAGCTTCGTTTGAGCTGAAAAGTGACTGCGTTTACCTGAAACGAAGTCTCGCTTGTAGGAAGACACAGAGCCTGGCATTTAACTCCGTTTCTGAAGGGAAACACACAGCACAGTTCTCATCCACGAAACACACTCTGCTTTAGAGCAAGAAGCACGCTCTTGCTTTCTAGAGTCTCTAATAAGGCGGGAAACGTGAGAGTGCTCAGAACAAAAGAACTGTGTTTCCTACACACACGGACCATATCTAGTTCAACTCTGCTTCTGAAACTGATACAAACCACAGGCCCTCTAACATCCAGTGCGTTTCAGTTAAGAGCGAGAAACGTGTGAGCTTCGTGTACAATATAGCTTCGTTTGAGCTGAAAAGTGACTGCGTTTACCTGAAACGAAGACTCGCTTGTAGGAAGACACAGAGCCTGGCATTTAACTCCGTTTCTGAAGGGAAACACACAGCACAGTTCTCATCCATGAAACACACTCTGCTTTAGAGCAAGAAGCACGCTCTTGCTTTCTAGAGTCTCTAATAAGGCGGGAAACGTGAGAGTGCTCAGAACAAAAGAACTGTGTTTCCTACACACACGGACCATATCTAGTTCAACTCTGCTTCTGAAACTGATACAAACCACAGGCCCTCTAACATCCAGTGCGTTTCAGTTAAGAGTGAGAAACGTGTGAGCTTCGTGTACAATATAGCTTCGTTTGAGCTGAAAAGTGACTGCGTTTACCTGAAACGAAGTCTCGCTTGTAGGAAGACCCAGAGCCTGGCATTTAACTCCGTTTCTGAAGGGAAACACACAGCACAGTTCTCATCCACGAAACACACTCTGCTTTAGAGCAAGAAGCACGCTCTTGCTTTCTAGAGTCTCTAATAAGGCGGGAAACGTGAGAGTGCTCAGAACAAAAGAACTGTGTTTCCTACACACACGGACCATATCTAGTTCAACTCTGCTTCTGAAACTGATACAAACCACAGGCCCTCTAACATCCAGTGCGTTTCAGTTAAGAGCGAGAAACGTGTGAGCTTCGTGTACAATATAGCTTCGTTTGAGCTGAAAAGTGACTGCGTTTACCTGAAACGAAGACTCGCTTGTAGGAAGACACAGAGCCTGGCATTTAACTCCGTTTCTGAAGGGAAACACACAGCACAGTTCTCATCCATGAAACACACTCTGCTTTAGAGCAAGAAGCACGCTCTTGCTTTCTAGAGTCTCTAATAAGGCGGGAAACGTGAGAGTGCTCAGAACAAAAGAACTGTGTTTCCTACACACACGGACCATATCTAGTTCAACTCTGCTTCTGAAACTGATACAAACCACAGGCCCTCTAACATCCAGTGCGTTTCAGTTAAGAGTGAGAAACGTGTGAGCTTCGTGTACAATATAGCTTCGTTTGAGCTGAAAAGTGACTGCGTTTACCTGAAACGAAGTCTCGCTTGTAGGAAGACCCAGAGCCTGGCATTTAACTCCGTTTCTGAAGGGAAACACACAGCACAGTTCTCATCCACGAAACACACTCTGCTTTAGAGCAAGAAGCACGCTCTTGCTTTCTAGAGTCTCTAATAAGGCGGGAAACGTGAGAGTGCTCAGAACAAAAGAACTGTGTTTCCTACACACACGGACCATATCTAGTTCAACTCTGCTTCTGAAACTGATACAAACCACAGGCCCTCTAACATCCAGTGCGTTTCAGTTAAGAGCGAGAAACGTGTGAGCTTCGTGTACAATATAGCTTCGTTTGAGCTGAAAAGTGACTGCGTTTACCTGAAACGAAGTCTCGCTTGTAGGAAGACACAGAGCCTGGCATTTAACTCCGTTTCTGAAGGGAAACACACAGCACAGTTCTCATCCACGAAACACACTCTGCTTTAGAGCAAGAAGCACGCTCTTGCTTTCTAGAGTCTCTAATAAGGCGGGAAACGTGAGAGTGCTCAGAACAAAAGAACTGTGTTTCCTACACACACGGACCATATCTAGTTCAACTCTGCTTCTGAAACTGATACAAACCACAGGCCCTCTAACATCCAGTGCGTTTCAGTTAAGAGCGAGAAACGTGTGAGCTTCGTGTACAATATAGCTTCGTTTGAGCTGAAAAGTGACTGCGTTTACCTGAAACGAAGTCTCGCTTGTAGGAAGACACAGAGCCTGGCATTTAACTCCGTTTCTGAAGGGAAACACACAGCACAGTTCTCATCCACGAAACACACTCTGCTTTAGAGCAAGAAGCACGCTCTTGCTTTCTAGAGTCTCTAATAAGGCGGGAAACGTGAGAGTGCTCAGAACAAAAGAACTGTGTTTCCTACACACACGGACCATATCTAGTTCAACTCTGCTTCTGAAACTGATACAAACCACAGGCCCTCTAACATCCAGTGCGTTTCAGTTAAGAGCGAGAAACGTGTGAGCTTCGTGTACAATATAGCTTCGTTTGAGCTGAAAAGTGACTGCGTTTACCTGAAACGAAGTCTCGCTTGTAGGAAGACACAGAGCCTGGCATTTAACTCCGTTTCTGAAGGGAAACACACAGCACAGTTCTCATCCATGAAACACACTCTGCTTTAGAGCAAGAAGCACGCTCTTGCTTTCTAGAGTCTCTAATAAGGCGGGAAACGTGAGAGTGCTCAGAACAAAAGAACTGTGTTTCCTACACACACGGACCATATCTAGTTCAACTCTGCTTCTGAAACTGATACAAACCACAGGCCCTCTAACATCCAGTGCGTTTCAGTTAAGAGCGAGAAACGTGTGAGCTTCGTGTACAATATAGCTTCGTTTGAGCTGAAAAGTGACTGCGTTTACCTGAAACGAAGTCTCGCTTGTAGGAAGACACAGAGTCTGGCATTTAACTCCGTTTCTGAAGGGAAACACACAGCACAGTTCTCATCCACGAAACACACTCTGCTTTAGAGCAAGAAGCACGCTCTTGCTTTCTAGAGTCTCTAATAAGGCGGGAAACGTGAGAGTGCTCAGAACAAAAGAACTGTGTTTCCTACACACACGGACCATATCTAGTTCAACTCTGCTTCTGAAACTGATACAAACCACAGGCCCTCTAACATCCAGTGCGTTTCAGTTAAGAGTGAGAAACGTGTGAGCTTCGTGTACAATATAGCTTCGTTTGAGCTGAAAAGTGACTGCGTTTACCTGAAACGAAGTCTCGCTTGTAGGAAGACACAGAGCCTGGCATTTAACTCCGTTTCTGAAGGGAAACACACAGCACAGTTCTCATCCACGAAACACACTCTGCTTTAGAGCAAGAAGCACGCTCTTGCTTTCTAGAGTCTCTAATAAGGAGGGAAACGTGAGAGTGCTCAGAACAAAAGAACTGTGTTTCCTACACACACGGACCATATCTAGTTCAACTCTGCTTCTGAAACTGATACAAACCACAGGCCCTCTAACATCCAGTGCGTTTCAGTTAAGAGCGAGAAACGTGTGAGCTTCCTGTACAATATAGCTTCGTTTGAGCTGAAAAGTGACTGCGTTTACCTGAAACGAAGTCTCGCTTGTAGGAAGACACAGAGCCTGGCATTTAACTCCGTTTCTGAAGGGAAACACACAGCACAGTTCTCATCCACGAAACACACTCTGCTTTAGAGCAAGAAGCACGCTCTTGCTTTCTAGAGTCTCTAATAAGGCGGGAAACGTGAGAGTGCTCAGAACAAAAGAACTGTGTTTCCTACACACACGGACCATATCTAGTTCAACTCTGCTTCTGAAACTGATACAAACCACAGGCCCTCTAACATCCAGTGCGTTTCAGTTAAGAGCGAGAAACGTGTGAGCTTCGTGTACAATATAGCTTCGTTTGAGCTGAAAAGTGACTGCGTTTACCTGAAACGAAGTCTCGCTTGTAGGAAGACACAGAGCCTGGCATTTAACTCCGTTTCTGAAGGGAAACACACAGCACAGTTCTCATCCACGAAACACACTCTGCTTTAGAGCAAGAAGCACGCTCTTGCTTTCTAGAGTCTCTAATAAGGCGGGAAACGTGAGAGTGCTCAGAACAAAAGAACTGTGTTTCCTACACACACGGACCATATCTAGTTCAACTCTGCTTCTGAAACTGATACAAACCACAGGCCCTCTAACATCCAGTGCGTTTCAGTTAAGAGCGAGAAACGTGTGAGCTTCGTGTACAATATAGCTTCGTTTGAGCTGAAAAGTGACTGCGTTTACCTGAAACGAAGTCTCGCTTGTAGGAAGACACAGAGCCTGGCATTTAACTCCGTTTCTGAAGGGAAACACACAGCACAGTTCTCATCCACGAAACACACTCTGCTTTAGAGCAAGAAGCACGCTCTTGCTTTCTAGAGTCTCTAATAAGGCGGGAAACGTGAGAGTGCTCAGAACAAAAGAACTGTGTTTCCTACACACACGGACCATATCTAGTTCAACTCTGCTTCTGAAACTGATACAAACCACAGGCCCTCTAACATCCAGTGCGTTTCAGTTAAGAGTGAGAAACGTGTGAGCTTCGTGTACAATATAGCTTCGTTTGAGCTGAAAAGTGACTGCGTTTACCTGAAACGAAGTCTCGCTTGTAGGAAGACACAGAGCCTGGCATTTAACTCCGTTTCTGAAGGGAAACACACAGCACAGTTCTCATCCACGAAACACACTCTGCTTTAGAGCAAGAAGCACGCTCTTGCTTTCTAGAGTCTCTAATAAGGCGGGAAACGTGAGAGTGCTCAGAACAAAAGAACTGTGTTTCCTACACACACGGACCATATCTAGTTCAACTCTGCTTCTGAAACTGATACAAACCACAGGCCCTCTAACATCCAGTGCGTTTCAGTTAAGAGCGAGAAACGTGTGAGCTTCGTGTACAATATAGCTTCGTTTGAGCTGAAAAGTGACTGCCTTTACCTGAAACGAAGTCTCGCTTGTAGGAAGACACAGAGCCTGGCATTTAACTCCGTTTCTGAAGGGAAACACACAGCACAGTTCTCATCCACGAAACACACTCTGCTTTAGAGCAAGAAGCACGCTCTTGCTTTCTAGAGTCTCTAATAAGGCGGGAAACGTGAGAGTGCTCAGAACAAAAGAACTGTGTTTCCTACACACACGGACCATATCTAGTTCAACTCTGCTTCTGAAACTGATACAAACCACAGGCCCTCTAACATCCAGTGCGTTTCAGTTAAGAGCGAGAAACGTGTGAGCTTCGTGTACAATATAGCTTCGTTTGAGCTGAAAAGTGACTGCGTTTACCTGAAACGAAGTCTCGCTTGTAGGAAGACACAGAGCCTGGCATTTAACTCCGTTTCTGAAGGGAAACACACAGCACAGTTCTCATCCACGAAACACACTCTGCTTTAGAGCAAGAAGCACGCTCTTGCTTTCTAGAGTCTCTAATAAGGCGGGAAACGTGAGAGTGCTCAGAACAAAAGAACTGTGTTTCCTACACACACGGACCATATCTAGTTCAACTCTGCTTCTGAAACTGATACAAACCACAGGCCCTCTAACATCCAGTGCGTTTCAGTTAAGAGCGAGAAACGTGTGAGCTTCGTGTACAATATAGCTTCGTTTGAGCTGAAAAGTGACTGCGTTTACCTGAAACGAAGACTCGCTTGTAGGAAGACACAGAGCCTGGCATTTAACTCCGTTTCTGAAGGGAAACACACAGCACAGTTCTCATCCATGAAACACACTCTGCTTTAGAGCAAGAAGCACGCTCTTGCTTTCTAGAGTCTCTAATAAGGCGGGAAACGTGAGAGTGCTCAGAACAAAAGAACTGTGTTTCCTACACACACGGACCATATCTAGTTCAACTCTGCTTCTGAAACTGATACAAACCACAGGCCCTCTAACATCCAGTGCGTTTCAGTTAAGAGTGAGAAACGTGTGAGCTTCGTGTACAATATAGCTTCGTTTGAGCTGAAAAGTGACTGCGTTTACCTGAAACGAAGTCTCGCTTGTAGGAAGACCCAGAGCCTGGCATTTAACTCCGTTTCTGAAGGGAAACACACAGCACAGTTCTCATCCACGAAACACACTCTGCTTTAGAGCAAGAAGCACGCTCTTGCTTTCTAGAGTCTCTAATAAGGCGGGAAACGTGAGAGTGCTCAGAACAAAAGAACTGTGTTTCCTACACACACGGACCATATCTAGTTCAACTCTGCTTCTGAAACTGATACAAACCACAGGCCCTCTAACATCCAGTGCGTTTCAGTTAAGAGCGAGAAACGTGTGAGCTTCGTGTACAATATAGCTTCGTTTGAGCTGAAAAGTGACTGCGTTTACCTGAAACGAAGACTCGCTTGTAGGAAGACACAGAGCCTGGCATTTAACTCCGTTTCTGAAGGGAAACACACAGCACAGTTCTCATCCATGAAACACACTCTGCTTTAGAGCAAGAAGCACGCTCTTGCTTTCTAGAGTCTCTAATAAGGCGGGAAACGTGAGAGTGCTCAGAACAAAAGAACTGTGTTTCCTACACACACGGACCATATCTAGTTCAACTCTGCTTCTGAAACTGATACAAACCACAGGCCCTCTAACATCCAGTGCGTTTCAGTTAAGAGTGAGAAACGTGTGAGCTTCGTGTACAATATAGCTTCGTTTGAGCTGAAAAGTGACTGCGTTTACCTGAAACGAAGTCTCGCTTGTAGGAAGACCCAGAGCCTGGCATTTAACTCCGTTTCTGAAGGGAAACACACAGCACAGTTCTCATCCACGAAACACACTCTGCTTTAGAGCAAGAAGCACGCTCTTGCTTTCTAGAGTCTCTAATAAGGCGGGAAACGTGAGAGTGCTCAGAACAAAAGAACTGTGTTTCCTACACACACGGACCATATCTAGTTCAACTCTGCTTCTGAAACTGATACAAACCACAGGCCCTCTAACATCCAGTGCGTTTCAGTTAAGAGCGAGAAACGTGTGAGCTTCGTGTACAATATAGCTTCGTTTGAGCTGAAAAGTGACTGCGTTTACCTGAAACGAAGTCTCGCTTGTAGGAAGACACAGAGCCTGGCATTTAACTCCGTTTCTGAAGGGAAACACACAGCACAGTTCTCATCCACGAAACACACTCTGCTTTAGAGCAAGAAGCACGCTCTTGCTTTCTAGAGTCTCTAATAAGGCGGGAAACGTGAGAGTGCTCAGAACAAAAGAACTGTGTTTCCTACACACACGGACCATATCTAGTTCAACTCTGCTTCTGAAACTGATACAAACCACAGGCCCTCTAACATCCAGTGCGTTTCAGTTAAGAGCGAGAAACGTGTGAGCTTCGTGTACAATATAGCTTCGTTTGAGCTGAAAAGTGACTGCGTTTACCTGAAACGAAGTCTCGCTTGTAGGAAGACACAGAGCCTGGCATTTAACTCCGTTTCTGAAGGGAAACACACAGCACAGTTCTCATCCACGAAACACACTCTGCTTTAGAGCAAGAAGCACGCTCTTGCTTTCTAGAGTCTCTAATAAGGCGGGAAACGTGAGAGTGCTCAGAACAAAAGAACTGTGTTTCCTACACACACGGACCATATCTAGTTCAACTCTGCTTCTGAAACTGATACAAACCACAGGCCCTCTAACATCCAGTGCGTTTCAGTTAAGAGCGAGAAACGTGTGAGCTTCGTGTACAATATAGCTTCGTTTGAGCTGAAAAGTGACTGCGTTTACCTGAAACGAAGTCTCGCTTGTAGGAAGACACAGAGCCTGGCATTTAACTCCGTTTCTGAAGGGAAACACACAGCACAGTTCTCATCCATGAAACACACTCTGCTTTAGAGCAAGAAGCACGCTCTTGCTTTCTAGAGTCTCTAATAAGGCGGGAAACGTGAGAGTGCTCAGAACAAAAGAACTGTGTTTCCTACACACACGGACCATATCTAGTTCAACTCTGCTTCTGAAACTGATACAAACCACAGGCCCTCTAACATCCAGTGCGTTTCAGTTAAGAGCGAGAAACGTGTGAGCTTTGTGTACAATATAGCTTCCTTTGAGCTGAAAAGTGACTGCGTTTACCTGAAACGAAGTCTCGCTTGTAGGAAGACACAGAGCCTGGCATTTAACTCCGTTTCTGAAGGGAAACACACAGCACAGTTCTCATCCATGAAACACACTCTGCTTTAGAGCAAGAAGCACGCTCTTGCTTTCTAGAGTCTCTAATAAGGCGGGAAACGTGAGAGTGCTCAGAACAAAAGAACTGTGTTTCCTACACACACGGACCATATCTAGTTCAACTCTGCTTCTGAAACTGATCCAAACCACAGGCCCTCTAACATCCAGTGCGTTTCAGTTAAGAGCGAGAAACGTGTGAGCTTCGTGTACAATATAGCTTCGTTTGACCTGAAAAGTGACTGCGTTTACCTGAAACGAAGTCTCGCTTGTAGGAAGACACAGAGCCTGGCATTTAACTCCGTTTCTGAAGGGAAACACACAGCACAGTTCTCATCCACGAAACACACTCTGCTTTATAGCAAGAAGCACGCTCTTGCTTTCTAGAGTCTCTAATAAGGCGGGAAACGTGAGAGTGCTCAGAACAAAAGAACTGTGTTTCCTACACACACGGACCATATCTAGTTCAACTCTGCTTCTGAAACTGATACAAACCACAGGCCCTCTAACATCCAGTGCGTTTCAGTTAAGAGCGAGAAACGTGTGAGCTTCGTGTACAATATAGCTTCGTTTGAGCTGAAAAGTGACTGCGTTTACCTGAAACGAAGTCTCGCTTGTAGGAAGACACAGAGCCTGGCATTTAACTCCGTTTCTGAAGGGAAACACACAGCACAGTTCTCATCCACGAAACACACTCTGCTTTAGAGCCAGAAGCACGCTCTTGCTTTCTAGAGTCTCTAATAAGGCGGGAAACGTGAGAGTGCTCAGAACAAAAGAACTGTGTTTCCTACACACACGGACCATATCTAGTTCAACTCTGCTTCTGAAACTGATACAAACCACAGGCCCTCTAACATCCAGTGCGTTTCAGTTAAGAGCGAGAAACGTGTGAGCTTCGTGTACAATATAGCTTCGTTTGAGCTGAAAAGTGACTGCGTTTACCTGAAACGAAGTCTCGCTTGTAGGAAGACACAGAGTCTGGCATTTAACTCCGTTTCTGAAGGGAAACACACAGCACAGTTCTCATCCACGAAACACACTCTGCTTTAGAGCAAGAAGCACGCTCTTGCTTTCTAGAGTCTCTAATAAGGCGGGAAACGTGAGAGTGCTCAGAACAAAAGAACTGTGTTTCCTACACACACGGACCATATCTAGTTCAACTCTGCTTCTGAAACTGATACAAACCACAGGCCCTCTAACATCCAGTGCGTTTCAGTTAAGAGCGAGAAACGTGTGAGCTTCGTGTACAATATAGCTTCGTTTGAGCTGAAAAGTGACTGCGTTTACCTGAAACGAAGTCTCGCTTGTAGGAAGACACAGAGCCTGGCATTTAACTCCGTTTCTGAAGGGAAACACACAGCACAGTTCTCATCCACGAAACACACTCTGCTTTAGAGCAAGAAGCACGCTCTTGCTTTCTAGAGTCTCTAATAAGGAGGGAAACGTGAGAGTGCTCAGAACAAAAGAACTGTGTTTCCTACACACACGGACCATATCTAGTTCAACTCTGCTTCTGAAACTGATACAAACCACAGGCCCTCTAACATCCAGTGCGTTTCAGTTAAGAGCGAGAAACGTGTGAGCTTCGTGTACAATATAGCTTCGTTTGAGCTGAAAAGTGACTGCGTTTACCTGAAACGAAGTCTCGCTTGTAGGAAGACACAGAGTCTGGCATTTAACTCCGTTTCTGAAGGGAAACACACAGCACAGTTCTCATCCACGAAACACACTCTGCTTTAGAGCAAGAAGCACGCTCTTGCTTTCTAGAGTCTCTAATAAGGCGGGAAACGTGAGAGTGCTCAGAACAAAAGAACTGTGTTTCCTACACACACGGACCATATCTAGTTCAACTCTGCTTCTGAAACTGATACAAACCACAGGCCCTCTAACATCCAGTGCGTTTCAGTTAAGAGCGAGAAACGTGTGAGCTTCGTGTACAATATAGCTTCGTTTGACCTGAAAAGTGACTGCGTTTACCTGAAACGAAGTCTCGCTTGTAGGAAGACACAGAGCCTGGCATTTAACTCCGTTTCTGAAGGGAAACACACAGCACAGTTCTCATCCACGAAACACACTCTGCTTTAGAGCAAGAAGCACGCTCTTGCTTTCTAGAGTCTCTAATAAGGCGGGAAACGTGAGAGTGCTCAGAACAAAAGAACTGTGTTTCCTACACACACGGACCATATCTAGTTCAACTCTGCTTCTGAAACTGATACAAACCACAGGCCCTCTAACATCCAGTGCGTTTCAGTTAAGAGCGAGAAACGTGTGAGCTTCGTGTACAATATAGCTTCGTTTGAGCTGAAAAGTGACTGCGTTTACCTGAAACGAAGTCTCGCTTGTAGGAAGACACAGAGCCTGGCATTTAACTCCGTTTCTGAAGGGAAACACACAGCACAGTTCTCATCCACGAAACACACTCTGCTTTAGAGCCAGAAGCACGCTCTTGCTTTCTAGAGTCTCTAATAAGGCGGGAAACGTGAGAGTGCTCAGAACAAAAGAACTGTGTTTCCTACACACACGGACCATATCTAGTTCAACTCTGCTTCTGAAACTGATACAAACCACAGGCCCTCTAACATCCAGTGCGTTTCAGTTAAGAGCGAGAAACGTGTGAGCTTCGTGTACAATATAGCTTCGTTTGAGCTGAAAAGTGACTGCGTTTACCTGAAACGAAGTCTCGCTTGTAGGAAGACACAGAGTCTGGCATTTAACTCCGTTTCTGAAGGGAAACACACAGCACAGTTCTCATCCACGAAACACACTCTGCTTTAGAGCAAGAAGCACGCTCTTGCTTTCTAGAGTCTCTAATAAGGCGGGAAACGTGAGAGTGCTCAGAACAAAAGAACTGTGTTTCCTACACACACGGACCATATCTAGTTCAACTCTGCTTCTGAAACTGATACAAACCACAGGCCCTCTAACATCCAGTGCGTTTCAGTTAAGAGCGAGAAACGTGTGAGCTTCGTGTACAATATAGCTTCGTTTGAGCTGAAAAGTGACTGCGTTTACCTGAAACGAAGTCTCGCTTGTAGGAAGACACAGAGCCTGGCATTTAACTCCGTTTCTGAAGGGAAACACACAGCACAGTTCTCATCCACGAAACACACTCTGCTTTAGAGCAAGAAGCACGCTCTTGCTTTCTAGAGTCTCTAATAAGGAGGGAAACGTGAGAGTGCTCAGAACAAAAGAACTGTGTTTCCTACACACACGGACCATATCTAGTTCAACTCTGCTTCTGAAACTGATACAAACCACAGGCCCTCTAACATCCAGTGCGTTTCAGTTAAGAGCGAGAAACGTGTGAGCTTCGTGTACAATATAGCTTCGTTTGAGCTGAAAAGTGACTGCGTTTACCTGAAACGAAGTCTCGCTTGTAGGAAGACACAGAGCCTGGCATTTAACTCCGTTTCTGAAGGGAAACACACAGCACAGTTCTCATCCACGAAACACACTCTGCTTTAGAGCAAGAAGCACGCTCTTGCTTTCTAGAGTCTCTAATAAGGAGGGAAACGTGAGAGTGCTCAGAACAAAAGAACTGTGTTTCCTACACACACGGACCATATCTAGTTCAACTCTGCTTCTGAAACTGATACAAACCACAGGCCCTCTAACATCCAGTGCGTTTCAGTTAAGAGCGAGAAACGTGTGAGCTTCGTGTACAATATAGCTTCGTTTGAGCTGAAAAGTGACTGCGTTTACCTGAAACGAAGTCTCGCTTGTAGGAAGACACAGAGCCTGGCATTTAACTCCGTTTCTGAAGGGAAACACACAGCACAGTTCTCATCCACGAAACACACTCTGCTTTAGAGCAAGAAGCACGCTCTTGCTTTCTAGAGTCTCTAATAAGGCGGGAAACGTGAGAGTGCTCAGAACAAAAGAACTGTGTTTCCTACACACACGGACCATATCTAGTTCAACTCTGCTTCTGAAACTGATACAAACCACAGGCCCTCTAACATCCAGTGCGTTTCAGTTAAGAGCGAGAAACGTGTGAGCTTCGTGTACAATATAGCTTCGTTTGACCTGAAAAGTGACTGCGTTTACCTGAAACGAAGTCTCGCTTGTAGGAAGACACAGAGCCTGGCATTTAACTCCGTTTCTGAAGGGAAACACACAGCACAGTTCTCATCCACGAAACACACTCTGCTTTAGAGCAAGAAGCACGCTCTTGCTTTCTAGAGTCTCTAATAAGGCGGGAAACGTGAGAGTGCTCAGAACAAAAGAACTGTGTTTCCTACACACACGGACCATATCTAGTTCAACTCTGCTTCTGAAACTGATACAAACCACAGGCCCTCTAACATCCAGTGCGTTTCAGTTAAGAGCGAGAAACGTGTGAGCTTCGTGTACAATATAGCTTCGTTTGAGCTGAAAAGTGACTGCGTTTACCTGAAACGAAGTCTCGCTTGTAGGAAGACACAGAGCCTGGCATTTAACTCCGTTTCTGAAGGGAAACACACAGCACAGTTCTCATCCATGAAACACACTCTGCTTTAGAGCCAGAAGCACGCTCTTGCTTTCTAGAGTCTCTAATAAGGCGGGAAACGTGAGAGTGCTCAGAACAAAAGAACTGTGTTTCCTACACACACGGACCATATCTAGTTCAACTCTGCTTCTGAAACTGATACAAACCACAGGCCCTCTAACATCCAGTGCGTTTCAGTTAAGAGCGAGAAACGTGTGAGCTTCGTGTACAATATAGCTTCGTTTGAGCTGAAAAGTGACTGCGTTTACCTGAAACGAAGTCTCGCTTGTAGGAAGACACAGAGTCTGGCATTTAACTCCGTTTCTGAAGGGAAACACACAGCACAGTTCTCATCCACGAAACACACTCTGCTTTAGAGCAAGAAGCACGCTCTTGCTTTCTAGAGTCTCTAATAAGGCGGGAAACGTGAGAGTGCTCAGAACAAAAGAACTGTGTTTCCTACACACACGGACCATATCTAGTTCAACTCTGCTTCTGAAACTGATACAAACCACAGGCCCTCTAACATCCAGTGCGTTTCAGTTAAGAGCGAGAAACGTGTGAGCTTCGTGTACAATATAGCTTCGTTTGAGCTGAAAAGTGACTGCGTTTACCTGAAACGAAGTCTCGCTTGTAGGAAGACACAGAGCCTGGCATTTAACTCCGTTTCTGAAGGGAAACACACAGCACAGTTCTCATCCACGAAACACACTCTGCTTTAGAGCAAGAAGCACGCTCTTGCTTTCTAGAGTCTCTAATAAGGAGGGAAACGTGAGAGTGCTCAGAACAAAAGAACTGTGTTTCCTACACACACGGACCATATCTAGTTCAACTCTGCTTCTGAAACTGATACAAACCACAGGCCCTCTAACATCCAGTGCGTTTCAGTTAAGAGCGAGAAACGTGTGAGCTTCGTGTACAATATAGCTTCGTTTGAGCTGAAAAGTGACTGCGTTTACCTGAAACGAAGTCTCGCTTGTAGGAAGACACAGAGCCTGGCATTTAACTCCGTTTCTGAAGGGAAACACACAGCACAGTTCTCATCCACGAAACACACTCTGCTTTAGAGCAAGAAGCACGCTCTTGCTTTCTAGAGTCTCTAATAAGGAGGGAAACGTGAGAGTGCTCAGAACAAAAGAACTGTGTTTCCTACACACACGGACCATATCTAGTTCAACTCTGCTTCTGAAACTGATACAAACCACAGGCCCTCTAACATCCAGTGCGTTTCAGTTAAGAGCGAGAAACGTGTGAGCTTCGTGTACAATATAGCTTCGTTTGAGCTGAAAAGTGACTGCGTTTACCTGAAACGAAGTCTCGCTTGTAGGAAGACACAGAGCCTGGCATTTAACTCCGTTTCTGAAGGGAAACACACAGCACAGTTCTCATCCAGGAAACACACTCTGCTTTAGAGCAAGAAGCACGCTCTTGCTTTCTAGAGTCTCTAATAAGGCGGGAAATGTGAGAGTGCTCAGAACAAAAGAACTGTGTTTCCTACACACACGGACCATATCTAGTTCAACTCTGCTTCTGAAACTGATACAAACCACAGGCCCTCTAACATCCAGTGCGTTTCAGTTAAGAGCGAGAAACGTGTGAGCTTCGTGTACAATATAGCTTCGTTTGAGCTGAAAAGTGACTGCGTTTACCTGAAACGAAGTCTCGCTTGTAGGAAGACACAGAGCCTGGCATTTAACTCCGTTTCTGAAGCGAAACACACAGCACAGTTCTCATCCACGAAACACACTCTGCTTTAGAGCAAGAAGCACGCTCTTGCTTTCTAGAGTCTCTAATAAGGCGGGAAACGTGAGAGTGCTCAGAACAAAAGAACTGTGTTTCCTACACACACGGACCATATCTAGTTCAACTCTGCTTCTGAAACTGATACAAACCACAGGCCCTCTAACATCCAGTGCGTTTCAGTTAAGAGCGAGAAACGTGTGAGCTTCGTGTACAATATAGCTTCGTTTGAGCTGAAAAGTGACTGCGTTTACCTGAAACGAAGTCTCGCTTGTAGGAAGACACAGAGCCTGGCATTTAACTCCGTTTCTGAAGGGAAACACACAGCACAGTTCTCATCCACGAAACACACTCTGCTTTAGAGCAAGAAGCACGCTCTTGCTTTCTAGAGTCTCTAATAAGGCGGGAAACGTGAGAGTGCTCAGAACAAAAGAACTGTGTTTCCTACACACACGGACCATATCTAGTTCAACTCTGCTTCTGAAACTGATACAAACCACAGGCCCTCTAACATCCAGTGCGTTTCAGTTAAGAGTGAGAAACGTGTGAGCTTCGTGTACAATATAGCTTCGTTTGAGCTGAAAAGTGACTGCGTTTACCTGAAACGAAGTCTCGCTTGTAGGAAGACACAGAGCCTGGCATTTAACTCCGTTTCTGAAGGGAAACACACAGCACAGTTCTCATCCACGAAACACACTCTGCTTTAGAGCAAGAAGCACGCTCTTGCTTTCTAGAGTCTCTAATAAGGCGGGAAACGTGAGAGTGCTCAGAACAAAAGAACTGTGTTTCCTACACACACGGACCATATCTAGTTCAACTCTGCTTCTGAAACTGATACAAACCACAGGCCCTCTAACATCCAGTGCGTTTCAGTTAAGAGCGAGAAACGTGTGAGCTTCGTGTACAATATAGCTTCGTTTGAGCTGAAAAGTGACTGCGTTTACCTGAAACGAAGTCTCGCTTGTAGGAAGACCCAGAGCCTGGCATTTAACTCCGTTTCTGAAGGGAAACACACAGCACAGTTCTCATCCACGAAACACACTCTGCTTTAGAGCAAGAAGCACGCTCTTGCTTTCTAGAGTCTCTAATAAGGCGGGAAACGTGAGAGTGCTCAGAACAAAAGAACTGTGTTTCCTACACACACGGACCATATCTAGTTCAACTCTGCTTCTGAAACTGATACAAACCACAGGCCCTCTAACATCCAGTGCGTTTCAGTTAAGAGCGAGAAACGTGTGAGCTTCGTGTACAATATAGCTTCGTTTGAGCTGAAAAGTGACTGCGTTTACCTGAAACGAAGTCTCGCTTGTAGGAAGACACAGAGCCTGGCATTTAACTCCGTTTCTGAAGGGAAACACACAGCACAGTTCTCATCCACGAAACACACTCTGCTTTAGAGCAAGAAGCACGCTCTTGCTTTCTAGAGTCTCTAATAAGGCGGGAAACGTGAGAGTGCTCAGAACAAAAGAACTGTGTTTCCTACACACACGGACCATATCTAGTTCAACTCTGCTTCTGAAACTGATACAAACCACAGGCCCTCTAACATCCAGTGCGTTTCAGTTAAGAGCGAGAAACGTGTGAGCTTCGTGTACAATATAGCTTCGTTTGAGCTGAAAAGTGACTGCGTTTACCTGAAACGAAGTCTCGCTTGTAGGAAGACACAGAGCCTGGCATTTAACTCCGTTTCTGAAGGGAAACACACAGCACAGTTCTCATCCACGAAACACACTCTGCTTTAGAGCAAGAAGCACGCTCTTGCTTTCTAGAGTCTCTAATAAGGCGGGAAACGTGAGAGTGCTCAGAACAAAAGAACTGTGTTTCCTACACACACGGACCATATCTAGTTCAACTCTGCTTCTGAAACTGATACAAACCACAGGCCCTCTAACATCCAGTGCGTTTCAGTTAAGAGCGAGAAACGTGTGAGCTTCGTGTACAATATAGCTTCGTTTGAGCTGAAAAGTGACTGCGTTTACCTGAAACGAAGTCTCGCTTGTAGGAAGACACAGAGCCTGGCATTTAACTCCGTTTCTGAAGGGAAACACACAGCACAGTTCTCATCCACGAAACACACTCTGCTTTAGAGCAAGAAGCACGCTCTTGCTTTCTAGAGTCTCTAATAAGGCGGGAAACGTGAGAGTGCTCAGAACAAAAGAACTGTGTTTCCTACACACACGGACCATATCTAGTTCAACTCTGCTTCTGAAACTGATACAAACCACAGGCCCTCTAACATCCAGTGCGTTTCAGTTAAGAGCGAGAAACGTGTGAGCTTCGTGTACAATATAGCTTCGTTTGAGCTGAAAAGTGACTGCGTTTACCTGAAACGAAGTCTCGCTTGTAGGAAGACACAGAGCCTGGCATTTAACTCCGTTTCTGAAGGGAAACACACAGCACAGTTCTCATCCACGAAACACACTCTGCTTTAGAGCAAGAAGCACGCTCTTGCTTTCTAGAGTCTCTAATAAGGAGGGAAACGTGAGAGTGCTCAGAACAAAAGAACTGTGTTTCCTACACACACGGACCATATCTAGTTCAACTCTGCTTCTGAAACTGATACAAACCACAGGCCCTCTAACATCCAGTGCGTTTCAGTTAAGAGCGAGAAACGTGTGAGCTTCGTGTACAATATAGCTTCGTTTGAGCTGAAAAGTGACTGCGTTTACCTGAAACGAAGTCTCGCTTGTAGGAAGACACAGAGCCTGGCATTTAACTCCGTTTCTGAAGGGAAACACACAGCACAGTTCTCATCCACGAAACACACTCTGCTTTAGAGCAAGAAGCACGCTCTTGCTTTCTAGAGTCTCTAATAAGGCGGGAAACGTGAGAGTGCTCAGAACAAAAGAACTGTGTTTCCTACACACACGGACCATATCTAGTTCAACTCTGCTTCTGAAACTGATACAAACCACAGGCCCTCTAACATCCAGTGCGTTTCAGTTAAGAGCGAGAAACGTGTGAGCTTCGTGTACAATATAGCTTCGTTTGAGCTGAAAAGTGACTGCGTTTACCTGAAACGAAGTCTCGCTTGTAGGAAGACACAGAGCCTGGCATTTAACTCCGTTTCTGAAGGGAAACACACAGCACAGTTCTCATCCACGAAACACACTCTGCTTTAGAGCAAGAAGCACGCTCTTGCTTTCTAGAGTCTCTAATAAGTCGGGAAACGTGACAGTGCTCAGAACAAAAGAACTGTGTTTCCTACACACACGGACCATATCTAGTTCAACTCTGCTTCTGAAACTGATACAAACCACAGGCCCTCTAACATCCAGTGCGTTTCAGTTAAGAGCGAGAAACGTGTGAGCTTCGTGTACAATATAGCTTCGTTTGAGCTGAAAAGTGACTGCGTTTACCTGAAACGAAGTCTCGCTTGTAGGAAGACACAGAGCCTGGCATTTAACTCCGTTTCTGAAGGGAAACACACAGCACAGTTCTCATCCACGAAACACACTCTGCTTTAGAGCAAGAAGCACGCTCTTGCTTTCTAGAGTCTCTAATAAGGCGGGAAACGTGAGAGTGCTCAGAACAAAAGAACTGTGTTTCCTACACACACGGACCATATCTAGTTCAACTCTGCTTCTGAAACTGATACAAACCACAGGCCCTCTAACATCCAGTGCGTTTCAGTTAAGAGCGAGAAACGTGTGAGCTTCGTGTACAATATAGCTTCGTTTGAGCTGAAAAGTGACTGCGTTTACCTGAAACGAAGACTCGCTTGTAGGAAGACACAGAGCCTGGCATTTAACTCCGTTTCTGAAGGGAAACACACAGCACAGTTCTCATCCACGAAACACACTCTGCTTTAGAGCAAGAAGCACGCTCTTGCTTTCTAGAGTCTCTAATAAGGCGGGAAACGTGAGAGTGCTCAGAACAAAAGAACTGTGTTTCCTACACACACGGACCATATCTAGTTCAACTCTGCTTCTGAAACTGATACAAACCACAGGCCCTCTAACATCCAGTGCGTTTCAGTTAAGAGTGAGAAACGTGTGAGCTTCGTGTACAATATAGCTTCGTTTGAGCTGAAAAGTGACTGCGTTTACCTGAAACGAAGTCTCGCTTGTAGGAAGACCCAGAGCCTGGCATTTAACTCCGTTTCTGAAGGGAAACACACAGCACAGTTCTCATCCACGAAACACACTCTGCTTTAGAGCAAGAAGCACGCTCTTGCTTTCTAGAGTCTCTAATAAGGCGGGAAACGTGAGAGTGCTCAGAACAAAAGAACTGTGTTTCCTACACACACGGACCATATCTAGTTCAACTCTGCTTCTGAAACTGATACAAACCACAGGCCCTCTAACATCCAGTGCGTTTCAGTTAAGAGCGAGAAACGTGTGAGCTTCGTGTACAATATAGCTTCGTTTGAGCTGAAAAGTGACTGCGTTTACCTGAAACGAAGTCTCGCTTGTAGGAAGACACAGAGCCTGGCATTTAACTCCGTTTCTGAAGGGAAACACACAGCACAGTTCTCATCCACGAAACACACTCTGCTTTAGAGCAAGAAGCACGCTCTTGCTTTCTAGAGTCTCTAATAAGGCGGGAAACGTGAGAGTGCTCAGAACAAAAGAACTGTGTTTCCTACACACACGGACCATATCTAGTTCAACTCTGCTTCTGAAACTGATACAAACCACAGGCCCTCTAACATCCAGTGCGTTTCAGTTAAGAGCGAGAAACGTGTGAGCTTCGTGTACAATATAGCTTCGTTTGAGCTGAAAAGTGACTGCGTTTACCTGAAACGAAGTCTCGCTTGTAGGAAGACACAGAGCCTGGCATTTAACTCCGTTTCTGAAGGGAAACACACAGCACAGTTCTCATCCACGAAACACACTCTGCTTTAGAGCAAGAAGCACGCTCTTGCTTTCTAGAGTCTCTAATAAGGCGGGAAACGTGAGAGTGCTCAGAACAAAAGAACTGTGTTTCCTACACACACGGACCATATCTAGTTCAACTCTGCTTCTGAAACTGATACAAACCACAGGCCCTCTAACATCCAGTGCGTTTCAGTTAAGAGCGAGAAACGTGTGAGCTTCGTGTACAATATAGCTTCGTTTGAGCTGAAAAGTGACTGCGTTTACCTGAAACGAAGTCTCGCTTGTAGGAAGACACAGAGCCTGGCATTTAACTCCGTTTCTGAAGGGAAACACACAGCACAGTTCTCATCCATGAAACACACTCTGCTTTAGAGCAAGAAGCACGCTCTTGCTTTCTAGAGTCTCTAATAAGGCGGGAAACGTGAGAGTGCTCAGAACAAAAGAACTGTGTTTCCTACACACACGGACCATATCTAGTTCAACTCTGCTTCTGAAACTGATACAAACCACAGGCCCTCTAACATCCAGTGCGTTTCAGTTAAGAGCGAGAAACGTGTGAGCTTTGTGTACAATATAGCTTCCTTTGAGCTGAAAAGTGACTGCGTTTACCTGAAACGAAGTCTCGCTTGTAGGAAGACACAGAGCCTGGCATTTAACTCCGTTTCTGAAGGGAAACACACAGCACAGTTCTCATCCATGAAACACACTCTGCTTTAGAGCAAGAAGCACGCTCTTGCTTTCTAGAGTCTCTAATAAGGCGGGAAACGTGAGAGTGCTCAGAACAAAAGAACTGTGTTTCCTACACACACGGACCATATCTAGTTCAACTCTGCTTCTGAAACTGATACAAACCACAGGCCCTCTAACATCCAGTGCGTTTCAGTTAAGAGCGAGAAACGTGTGAGCTTCGTGTACAATATAGCTTCGTTTGACCTGAAAAGTGACTGCGTTTACCTGAAACGAAGTCTCGCTTGTAGGAAGACACAGAGCCTGGCATTTAACTCCGTTTCTGAAGGGAAACACACAGCACAGTTCTCATCCACGAAACACACTCTGCTTTAGAGCAAGAAGCACGCTCTTGCTTTCTAGAGTCTCTAATAAGGCGGGAAACATGAGAGTGCTCAGAACAAAAGAACTGTGTTTCCTACACACACGGACCATATCTAGTTCAACTCTGCTTCTGAAACTGATACAAACCACAGGCCCTCTAACATCCAGTGCGTTTCAGTTAAGAGCGAGAAACGTGTGAGCTTCGTGTACAATATAGCTTCGTTTGAGCTGAAAAGTGACTGCGTTTACCTGAAACGAAGTCTCGCTTGTAGGAAGACACAGAGCCTGGCATTTAACTCCGTTTCTGAAGGGAAACACACAGCACAGTTCTCATCCACGAAACACACTCTGCTTTAGAGCAAGAAGCACGCTCTTGCTTTCTAGAGTCTCTAATAAGGCGGGAAACGTGAGAGTGCTCAGAACAAAAGAACTGTGTTTCCTACACACACGGACCATATCTAGTTCAACTCTGCTTCTGAAACTGATACAAACCACAGGCCCTCTAACATCCAGTGCGTTTCAGTTAAGAGCGAGAAACGTGTGAGCTTCGTGTACAATATAGCTTCGTTTGAGCTGAAAAGTGACTGCGTTTACCTGAAACGAAGTCTCGCTTGTAGGAAGACACAGAGTCTGGCATTTAACTCCGTTTCTGAAGGGAAACACACAGCACAGTTCTCATCCACGAAACACACTCTGCTTTAGAGCAAGAAGCACGCTCTTGCTTTCTAGAGTCTCTAATAAGGCGGGAAACGTGAGAGTGCTCAGAACAAAAGAACTGTGTTTCCTACACACACGGACCATATCTAGTTCAACTCTGCTTCTGAAACTGATACAAACCACAGGCCCTCTAACATCCAGTGCGTTTCAGTTAAGAGCGAGAAACGTGTGAGCTTCGTGTACAATATAGCTTCGTTTGAGCTGAAAAGTGACTGCGTTTACCTGAAACGAAGTCTCGCTTGTAGGAAGACACAGAGCCTGGCATTTAACTCCGTTTCTGAAGGGAAACACACAGCACAGTTCTCATCCACGAAACACACTCTGCTTTAGAGCAAGAAGCACGCTCTTGCTTTCTAGAGTCTCTAATAAGGAGGGAAACGTGAGAGTGCTCAGAACAAAAGAACTGTGTTTCCTACACACACGGACCATATCTAGTTCAACTCTGCTTCTGAAACTGATACAAACCACAGGCCCTCTAACATCCAGTGCGTTTCAGTTAAGAGCGAGAAACGTGTGAGCTTCGTGTACAATATAGCTTCGTTTGAGCTGAAAAGTGACTGCGTTTACCTGAAACGAAGTCTCGCTTGTAGGAAGACACAGAGCCTGGCATTTAACTCCGTTTCTGAAGGGAAACACACAGCACAGTTCTCATCCACGAAACACACTCTGCTTTAGAGCAAGAAGCACGCTCTTGCTTTCTAGAGTCTCTAATAAGGAGGGAAACGTGAGAGTGCTCAGAACAAAAGAACTGTGTTTCCTACACACACGGACCATATCTAGTTCAACTCTGCTTCTGAAACTGATACAAACCACAGGCCCTCTAACATCCAGTGCGTTTCAGTTAAGAGCGAGAAACGTGTGAGCTTCGTGTACAATATAGCTTCGTTTGAGCTGAAAAGTGACTGCGTTTACCTGAAACGAAGTCTCGCTTGTAGGAAGACACAGAGCCTGGCATTTAACTCCGTTTCTGAAGGGAAACACACAGCACAGTTCTCATCCACGAAACACACTCTGCTTTAGAGCAAGAAGCACGCTCTTGCTTTCTAGAGTCTCTAATAAGGCGGGAAACGTGAGAGTGCTCAGAACAAAAGAACTGTGTTTCCTACACACACGGACCATATCTAGTTCAACTCTGCTTCTGAAACTGATACAAACCACAGGCCCTCTAACATCCAGTGCGTTTCAGTTAAGAGCGAGAAACGTGTGAGCTTCGTGTACAATATAGCTTCGTTTGAGCTGAAAAGTGACTGCGTTTACCTGAAACGAAGTCTCGCTTGTAGGAAGACACAGAGCCTGGCATTTAACTCCGTTTCTGAAGGGAAACACACAGCACAGTTCTCATCCACGAAACACACTCTGCTTTAGAGCAAGAAGCACGCTCTTGCTTTCTAGAGTCTCTAATAAGGCGGGAAACGTGAGAGTGCTCAGAACAAAAGAACTGTGTTTCCTACACACACGGACCATATCTAGTTCAACTCTGCTTCTGAAACTGATACAAACCACAGGCCCTCTAACATCCAGTGCGTTTCAGTTAAGAGCGAGAAACGTGTGAGCTTCGTGTACAATATAGCTTCGTTTGAGCTGAAAAGT
Organism: Onychomys leucogaster; assembly: GCA_949786385.1. Classification (NCBI taxonomy): domain Eukaryota; kingdom Metazoa; phylum Chordata; class Mammalia; order Rodentia; family Cricetidae; genus Onychomys; species Onychomys leucogaster. Next base: position 263,403 of record CATKUP010000347.1, read on the forward strand.
GACTGCGTTTACCTGAAACGAAGTCTCGCTTGTAGGAAGACACAGAGCCTGGCATTTAACTCCGTTTCTGAAGGGAAACACACAGCACAGTTCTCATCCACGAAACACACTCTGCTTTAGAGCAAGAAGCACGCTCTTGCTTTCTAGAGTCTCTAATAAGGCGGGAAACGTGAGAGTGCTCAGAACAAAAGAACTGTGTTTCCTACACACACGGACCATATCTAGTTCAACTCTGCTTCTGAAACTGATACAAACCACAGGCCCTCTAACATCCAGTGCGTTTCAGTTAAGAGTGAGAAACGTGTGAGCTTCGTGTACAATATAGCTTCGTTTGAGCTGAAAAGTGACTGCGTTTACCTGAAACGAAGTCTCGCTTGTAGGAAGACACAGAGCCTGGCATTTAACTCCGTTTCTGAAGGGAAACACACAGCACAGTTCTCATCCACGAAACACACTCTGCTTTAGAGCAAGAAGCACGCTCTTGCTTTCTAGAGTCTCTAATAAGGCGGGAAACGTGAGAGTGCTCAGAACAAAAGAACTGTGTTTCCTACACACACGGACCATATCTAGTTCAACTCTGCTTCTGAAACTGATACAAACCACAGGCCCTCTAACATCCAGTGCGTTTCAGTTAAGAGCGAGAAACGTGTGAGCTTCGTGTACAATATAGCTTCGTTTGAGCTGAAAAGTGACTGCGTTTACCTGAAACGAAGTCTCGCTTGTAGGAAGACCCAGAGCCTGGCATTTAACTCCGTTTCTGAAGGGAAACACACAGCACAGTTCTCATCCACGAAACACACTCTGCTTTAGAGCAAGAAGCACGCTCTTGCTTTCTAGAGTCTCTAATAAGGCGGGAAACGTGAGAGTGCTCAGAACAAAAGAACTGTGTTTCCTACACACACGGACCATATCTAGTTCAACTCTGCTTCTGAAACTGATACAAACCACAGGCCCTCTAACATCCAGTGCGTTTCAGTTAAGAGCGAGAAACGTGTGAGCTTCGTGTACAATATAGCTTCGTTTGAGCTGAAAAGTGACTGCGTTTACCTGAAACGAAGTCTCGCTTGTAGGAAGACACAGAGCCTGGCATTTAACTCCGTTTCTGAAGGGAAACACACAGCACAGTTCTCATCCATGAAACACACTCTGCTTTAGAGCAAGAAGCACGCTCTTGCTTTCTAGAGTCTCTAATAAGGCGGGAAACGTGAGAGTGCTCAGAACAAAAGAACTGTGTTTCCTACACACACGGACCATATCTAGTTCAACTCTGCTTCTGAAACTGATACAAACCACAGGCCCTCTAACATCCAGTGCGTTTCAGTTAAGAGCGAGAAACGTGTGAGCTTTGTGTACAATATAGCTTCCTTTGAGCTGAAAAGTGACTGCGTTTACCTGAAACGAAGTCTCGCTTGTAGGAAGACACAGAGCCTGGCATTTAACTCCGTTTCTGAAGGGAAACACACAGCACAGTTCTCATCCATGAAACACACTCTGCTTTAGAGCAAGAAGCACGCTCTTGCTTTCTAGAGTCTCTAATAAGGCGGGAAACGTGAGAGTGCTCAGAACAAAAGAACTGTGTTTCCTACACACACGGACCATATCTAGTTCAACTCTGCTTCTGAAACTGATACAAACCACAGGCCCTCTAACATCCAGTGCGTTTCAGTTAAGAGCGAGAAACGTGTGAGCTTCGTGTACAATATAGCTTCGTTTGACCTGAAAAGTGACTGCGTTTACCTGAAACGAAGTCTCGCTTGTAGGAAGACACAGAGCCTGGCATTTAACTCCGTTTCTGAAGGGAAACACACAGCACAGTTCTCATCCACGAAACACACTCTGCTTTAGAGCAAGAAGCACGCTCTTGCTTTCTAGAGTCTCTAATAAGGCGGGAAACATGAGAGTGCTCAGAACAAAAGAACTGTGTTTCCTACACACACGGACCATATCTAGTTCAACTCTGCTTCTGAAACTGATACAAACCACAGGCCCTCTAACATCCAGTGCGTTTCAGTTAAGAGCGAGAAACGTGTGAGCTTCGTGTACAATATAGCTTCGTTTGAGCTGAAAAGTGACTGCGTTTACCTGAAACGAAGTCTCGCTTGTAGGAAGACACAGAGCCTGGCATTTAACTCCGTTTCTGAAGGGAAACATACAGCACAGTTCTCATCCACGAAACACACTCTGCTTTAGAGCAAGAAGCACGCTCTTGCTTTCTAGAGTCTCTAATAAGGCGGGAAACGTGAGAGTGCTCAGAACAAAAGAACTGTGTTTCCTACACACACGGACCATATCTAGTTCAACTCTGCTTCTGAAACTGATACAAACCACAGGCCCTCTAACATCCAGTGCGTTTCAGTTAAGAGCGAGAAACGTGTGAGCTTCGTGTACAATATAGCTTCGTTTGAGCTGAAAAGTGACTGCGTTTACCTGAAACGAAGTCTCGCTTGTAGGAAGACACAGAGTCTGGCATTTAACTCCGTTTCTGAAGGGAAACACACAGCACAGTTCTCATCCACGAAACACACTCTGCTTTAGAGCAAGAAGCACGCTCTTGCTTTCTAGAGTCTCTAATAAGGCGGGAAACGTGAGAGTGCTCAGAACAAAAGAACTGTGTTTCCTACACACACGGACCATATCTAGTTCAACTCTGCTTCTGAAACTGATACAAACCACAGGCCCTCTAACATCCAGTGCGTTTCAGTTAAGAGCGAGAAACGTGTGAGCTTCGTGTACAATATAGCTTCGTTTGAGCTGAAAAGTGACTGCGTTTACCTGAAACGAAGTCTCGCTTGTAGGAAGACACAGAGCCTGGCATTTAACTCCGTTTCTGAAGGGAAACACACAGCACAGTTCTCATCCACGAAACACACTCTGCTTTAGAGCAAGAAGCACGCTCTTGCTTTCTAGAGTCTCTAATAAGGAGGGAAACGTGAGAGTGCTCAGAACAAAAGAACTGTGTTTCCTACACACACGGACCATATCTAGTTCAACTCTGCTTCTGAAACTGATACAAACCACAGGCCCTCTAACATCCAGTGCGTTTCAGTTAAGAGCGAGAAACGTGTGAGCTTCGTGTACAATATAGCTTCGTTTGAGCTGAAAAGTGACTGCGTTTACCTGAAACGAAGTCTCGCTTGTAGGAAGACACAGAGCCTGGCATTTAACTCCGTTTCTGAAGGGAAACACACAGCACAGTTCTCATCCACGAAACACACTCTGCTTTAGAGCAAGAAGCACGCTCTTGCTTTCTAGAGTCTCTAATAAGGAGGGAAACGTGAGAGTGCTCAGAACAAAAGAACTGTGTTTCCTACACACACGGACCATATCTAGTTCAACTCTGCTTCTGAAACTGATACAAACCACAGGCCCTCTAACATCCAGTGCGTTTCAGTTAAGAGCGAGAAACGTGTGAGCTTCGTGTACAATATAGCTTCGTTTGAGCTGAAAAGTGACTGCGTTTACCTGAAACGAAGTCTCGCTTGTAGGAAGACACAGAGCCTGGCATTTAACTCCGTTTCTGAAGGGAAACACACAGCACAGTTCTCATCCACGAAACACACTCTGCTTTAGAGCAAGAAGCACGCTCTTGCTTTCTAGAGTCTCTAATAAGGCGGGAAACGTGAGAGTGCTCAGAACAAAAGAACTGTGTTTCCTACACACACGGACCATATCTAGTTCAACTCTGCTTCTGAAACTGATACAAACCACAGGCCCTCTAACATCCAGTGCGTTTCAGTTAAGAGCGAGAAACGTGTGAGCTTCGTGTACAATATAGCTTCGTTTGAGCTGAAAAGTGACTGCGTTTACCTGAAACGAAGTCTCGCTTGTAGGAAGACACAGAGCCTGGCATTTAACTCCGTTTCTGAAGGGAAACACACAGCACAGTTCTCATCCACGAAACACACTCTGCTTTAGAGCAAGAAGCACGCTCTTGCTTTCTAGAGTCTCTAATAAGGCGGGAAACGTGAGAGTGCTCAGAACAAAAGAACTGTGTTTCCTACACACACGGACCATATCTAGTTCAACTCTGCTTCTGAAACTGATACAAACCACAGGCCCTCTAACATCCAGTGCGTTTCAGTTAAGAGCGAGAAACGTGTGAGCTTCGTGTACAATATAGCTTCGTTTGAGCTGAAAAGTGACTGCGTTTACCTGAAACGAAGTCTCGCTTGTAGGAAGACACAGAGCCTGGCATTTAACTCCGTTTCTGAAGGGAAACACACAGCACAGTTCTCATCCACGAAACACACTCTGCTTTAGAGCAAGAAGCACGCTCTTGCTTTCTAGAGTCTCTAATAAGGCGGGAAACGTGAGAGTGCTCAGAACAAAAGAACTGTGTTTCCTACACACACGGACCATATCTAGTTCAACTCTGCTTCTGAAACTGATACAAACCACAGGCCCTCTAACATCCAGTGCGTTTCAGTTAAGAGTGAGAAACGTGTGAGCTTCGTGTACAATATAGCTTCGTTTGAGCTGAAAAGTGACTGCGTTTACCTGAAACGAAGTCTCGCTTGTAGGAAGACACAGAGCCTGGCATTTAACTCCGTTTCTGAAGGGAAACACACAGCACAGTTCTCATCCACGAAACACACTCTGCTTTAGAGCAAGAAGCACGCTCTTGCTTTCTAGAGTCTCTAATAAGGCGGGAAACGTGAGAGTGCTCAGAACAAAAGAACTGTGTTTCCTACACACACGGACCATATCTAGTTCAACTCTGCTTCTGAAACTGATACAAACCACAGGCCCTCTAACATCCAGTGCGTTTCAGTTAAGAGCGAGAAACGTGTGAGCTTCGTGTACAATATAGCTTCGTTTGAGCTGAAAAGTGACTGCGTTTACCTGAAACGAAGTCTCGCTTGTAGGAAGACCCAGAGCCTGGCATTTAACTCCGTTTCTGAAGGGAAACACACAGCACAGTTCTCATCCACGAAACACACTCTGCTTTAGAGCAAGAAGCACGCTCTTGCTTTCTAGAGTCTCTAATAAGGCGGGAAACGTGAGAGTGCTCAGAACAAAAGAACTGTGTTTCCTACACACACGGACCATATCTAGTTCAACTCTGCTTCTGAAACTGATACAAACCACAGGCCCTCTAACATCCAGTGCGTTTCAGTTAAGAGCGAGAAACGTGTGAGCTTCGTGTACAATATAGCTTCGTTTGAGCTGAAAAGTGACTGCGTTTACCTGAAACGAAGTCTCGCTTGTAGGAAGACACAGAGCCTGGCATTTAACTCCGTTTCTGAAGGGAAACACACAGCACAGTTCTCATCCACGAAACACACTCTGCTTTAGAGCAAGAAGCACGCTCTTGCTTTCTAGAGTCTCTAATAAGGCGGGAAACGTGAGAGTGCTCAGAACAAAAGAACTGTGTTTCCTACACACACGGACCATATCTAGTTCAACTCTGCTTCTGAAACTGATACAAACCACAGGCCCTCTAACATCCAGTGCGTTTCAGTTAAGAGCGAGAAACGTGTGAGCTTCGTGTACAATATAGCTTCGTTTGAGCTGAAAAGTGACTGCGTTTACCTGAAACGAAGTCTCGCTTGTAGGAAGACACAGAGCCTGGCATTTAACTCCGTTTCTGAAGGGAAACACACAGCACAGTTCTCATCCACGAAACACACTCTGCTTTAGAGCAAGAAGCACGCTCTTGCTTTCTAGAGTCTCTAATAAGGCGGGAAACGTGAGAGTGCTCAGAACAAAAGAACTGTGTTTCCTACACACACGGACCATATCTAGTTCAACTCTGCTTCTGAAACTGATACAAACCACAGGCCCTCTAACATCCAGTGCGTTTCAGTTAAGAGTGAGAAACGTGTGAGCTTCGTGTACAATATAGCTTCGTTTGAGCTGAAAAGTGACTGCGTTTACCTGAAACGAAGTCTCGCTTGTAGGAAGACACAGAGCCTGGCATTTAACTCCGTTTCTGAAGGGAAACACACAGCACAGTTCTCATCCACGAAACACACTCTGCTTTAGAGCAAGAAGCACGCTCTTGCTTTCTAGAGTCTCTAATAAGGCGGGAAACGTGAGAGTGCTCAGAACAAAAGAACTGTGTTTCCTACACACACGGACCATATCTAGTTCAACTCTGCTTCTGAAACTGATACAAACCACAGGCCCTCTAACATCCAGTGCGTTTCAGTTAAGAGCGAGAAACGTGTGAGCTTCGTGTACAATATAGCTTCGTTTGAGCTGAAAAGTGACTGCGTTTACCTGAAACGAAGTCTCGCTTGTAGGAAGACCCAGAGCCTGGCATTTAACTCCGTTTCTGAAGGGAAACACACAGCACAGTTCTCATCCACGAAACACACTCTGCTTTAGAGCAAGAAGCACGCTCTTGCTTTCTAGAGTCTCTAATAAGGCGGGAAACGTGAGAGTGCTCAGAACAAAAGAACTGTGTTTCCTACACACACGGACCATATCTAGTTCAACTCTGCTTCTGAAACTGATACAAACCACAGGCCCTCTAACATCCAGTGCGTTTCAGTTAAGAGCGAGAAACGTGTGAGCTTCGTGTACAATATAGCTTCGTTTGAGCTGAAAAGTGACTGCGTTTACCTGAAACGAAGTCTCGCTTGTAGGAAGACACAGAGCCTGGCATTTAACTCCGTTTCTGAAGGGAAACACACAGCACAGTTCTCATCCACGAAACACACTCTGCTTTAGAGCAAGAAGCACGCTCTTGCTTTCTAGAGTCTCTAATAAGGCGGGAAACGTGAGAGTGCTCAGAACAAAAGAACTGTGTTTCCTACACACACGGACCATATCTAGTTCAACTCTGCTTCTGAAACTGATACAAACCACAGGCCCTCTAACATCCAGTGCGTTTCAGTTAAGAGCGAGAAACGTGTGAGCTTCGTGTACAATATAGCTTCGTTTGAGCTGAAAAGTGACTGCGTTTACCTGAAACGAAGTCTCGCTTGTAGGAAGACCCAGAGCCTGGCATTTAACTCCGTTTCTGAAGGGAAACACACAGCACAGTTCTCATCCACGAAACACACTCTGCTTTAGAGCAAGAAGCACGCTCTTGCTTTCTAGAGTCTCTAATAAGGCGGGAAACGTGAGAGTGCTCAGAACAAAAGAACTGTGTTTCCTACACACACGGACCATATCTAGTTCAACTCTGCTTCTGAAACTGATACAAACCACAGGCCCTCTAACATCCAGTGCGTTTCAGTTAAGAGCGAGAAACGTGTGAGCTTCGTGTACAATATAGCTTCGTTTGAGCTGAAAAGTGACTGCGTTTACCTGAAACGAAGTCTCGCTTGTAGGAAGACACAGAGCCTGGCATTTAACTCCGTTTCTGAAGGGAAACACACAGCACAGTTCTCATCCACGAAACACACTCTGCTTTAGAGCAAGAAGCACGCTCTTGCTTTCTAGAGTCTCTAATAAGGAGGGAAACGTGAGAGTGCTCAGAACAAAAGAACTGTGTTTCCTACACACACGGACCATATCTAGTTCAACTCTGCTTCTGAAACTGATACAAACCACAGGCCCTCTAACATCCAGTGCGTTTCAGTTAAGAGCGAGAAACGTGTGAGCTTCGTGTACAATATAGCTTCGTTTGAGCTGAAAAGTGACTGCGTTTACCTGAAACGAAGTCTCGCTTGTAGGAAGACACAGAGCCTGGCATTTAACTCCGTTTCTGAAGGGAAACACACAGCACAGTTCTCATCCACGAAACACACTCTGCTTTAGAGCAAGAAGCACGCTCTTGCTTTCTAGAGTCTCTAATAAGGCGGGAAACGTGAGAGTGCTCAGAACAAAAGAACTGTGTTTCCTACACACACGGACCATATCTAGTTCAACTCTGCTTCTGAAACTGATACAAACCACAGGCCCTCTAACATCCAGTGCGTTTCAGTTAAGAGCGAGAAACGTGTGAGCTTCGTGTACAATATAGCTTCGTTTGAGCTGAAAAGTGACTGCGTTTACCTGAAACGAAGTCTCGCTTGTAGGAAGACACAGAGCCTGGCATTTAACTCCGTTTCTGAAGGGAAACACACAGCACAGTTCTCATCCACGAAACACACTCTGCTTTAGAGCAAGAAGCACGCTCTTGCTTTCTAGAGTCTCTAATAAGGCGGGAAACGTGAGAGTGCTCAGAACAAAAGAACTGTGTTTCCTACACACACGGACCATATCTAGTTCAACTCTGCTTCTGAAACTGATACAAACCACAGGCCCTCTAACATCCAGTGCGTTTCAGTTAAGAGTGAGAAACGTGTGAGCTTCGTGTACAATATAGCTTCGTTTGAGCTGAAAAGTGACTGCGTTTACCTGAAACGAAGTCTCGCTTGTAGGAAGACACAGAGCCTGGCATTTATCTCCGTTTCTGAAGGGAAACACACAGCACAGTTCTCATCCACGAAACACACTCTGCTTTAGAGCAAGAAGCACGCTCTTGCTTTCTAGAGTCTCTAATAAGGCGGGAAACGTGAGAGTGCTCAGAACAAAAGAACTGTGTTTCCTACACACACGGACCATATCTAGTTCAACTCTGCTTCTGAAACTGATACAAACCACAGGCCCTCTAACATCCAGTGCGTTTCAGTTAAGAGCGAGAAACGTGTGAGCTTCGTGTACAATATAGCTTCGTTTGAGCTGAAAAGTGACTGCGTTTACCTGAAACGAAGTCTCGCTTGTAGGAAGACCCAGAGCCTGGCATTTAACTCCGTTTCTGAAGGGAAACACACAGCACAGTTCTCATCCACGAAACACACTCTGCTTTAGAGCAAGAAGCACGCTCTTGCTTTCTAGAGTCTCTAATAAGGCGGGAAACGTGAGAGTGCTCAGAACAAAAGAACTGTGTTTCCTACACACACGGACTTTATCTAGTTCAACTCTGCTTCTGAAACTGATACAAACCACAGGCCCTCTAACATCCAGTGCGTTTCAGTTAAGAGCGAGAAACGTGTGAGCTTCGTGTACAATATAGCTTCGTTTGAGCTGAAAAGTGACTGCGTTTACCTGAAACGAAGTCTCGCTTGTAGGAAGACACAGAGCCTGGCATTTAACTCCGTTTCTGAAGGGAAACACACAGCACAGTTCTCATCCACGAAACACACTCTGCTTTAGAGCAAGAAGCACGCTCTTGCTTTCTAGAGTCTCTAATAAGGCGGGAAACGTGAGAGTGCTCAGAACAAAAGAACTGTGTTTCCTACACACACGGACCATATCTAGTTCAACTCTGCTTCTGAAACTGATACAAACCACAGGCCCTCTAACATCCAGTGCGTTTCAGTTAAGAGCGAGAAACGTGTGAGCTTCGTGTACAATATAGGTTCCTTTGAGCTGAAAAGTGACTGCGTTTACCTGAAACGAAGTCTCGCTTGTAGGAAGACCCAGAGCCTGGCATTTAACTCCGTTTCTGAAGGGAAACACACAGCACAGTTCTCATCCACGAAACACACTCTGCTTTAGAGCAAGAAGCACGCTCTTGCTTTCTAGAGTCTCTAATAAGGCGGGAAACGTGAGAGTGCTCAGAACAAAAGAACTGTGTTTCCTACACACACGGACCATATCTAGTTCAACTCTGCTTCTGAAACTGATACAAACCACAGGCCCTCTAACATCCAGTGCGTTTCAGTTAAGAGCGAGAAACGTGTGAGCTTCGTGTACAATATAGCTTCGTTTGAGCTGAAAAGTGACTGCGTTTACCTGAAACGAAGTCTCGCTTGTAGGAAGACACAGAGCCTGGCATTTAACTCCGTTTCTGAAGGGAAACACACAGCACAGTTCTCATCCAGGAAACACACTCTGCTTTAGAGCAAGAAGCACGCTCTTGCTTTCTAGAGTCTCTAATAAGGCAGGAAACGTGAGAGTGCTCAGAACAAAAGAACTGTGTTTCCTACACACACGGACCATATCTAGTTCAACTCTGCTTCTGAAACTGATACAAACCACAGGCCCTCTAACATCCAGTGCGTTTCAGTTAAGAGCGAGAAACGTGTGAGCTTCGTGTACAATATAGCTTCGTTTGAGCTGAAAAGTGACTGCGTTTACCTGAAACGAAGTCTCGCTTGTAGGAAGACACAGAGCCTGGCATTTAACTCCGTTTCTGAAGGGAAACACACAGCACAGTTCTCATCCATGAAACACACTCTGCTTTAGAGCAAGAAGCACGCTCTTGCTTTCTAGAGTCTCTAATAAGGCGGGAAACGTGAGAGTGCTCAGAACAAAAGAACTGTGTTTCCTACACACACGGACCATATCTAGTTCAACTCTGCTTCTGAAACTGATACAAACCACAGGCCCTCTAACATCCAGTGCGTTTCAGTTAAGAGCGAGAAACGTGTGAGCTTCGTGTACAATATAGCTTCGTTTGAGCTGAAAAGTGACTGCGTTTACCTGAAACGAAGTCTCGCTTGTAGGAAGACACAGAGCCTGGCATTTAACTCCGTTTCTGAAGGGAAACACACAGCACAGTTCTCATCCACGAAACACACTCTGCTTTAGAGCAAGAAGCACGCTCTTGCTTTCTAGAGTCTCTAATAAGGCGGGAAACGTGAGAGTGCTCAGAACAAAAGAACTGTGTTTCCTACACACACGGACCATATCTAGTTCAACTCTGCTTCTGAAACTGATACAAACCACAGGCCCTCTAACATCCAGTGCGTTTCAGTTAAGAGCGAGAAACGTGTGAGCTTCGTGTACAATATAGCTTCGTTTGAGCTGAAAAGTGACTGCCTTTACCTGAAACGAAGTCTCGCTTGTAGGAAGACACAGAGCCTGGCATTTAACTCCGTTTCTGAAGGGAAACACACAGCACAGTTCTCATCCACGAAACACACTCTGCTTTAGAGCAAGAAGCACGCTCTTGCTTTCTAGAGTCTCTAATAAGGCGGGAAACGTGAGAGTGCTCAGAACAAAAGAACTGTGTTTCCTACACACACGGACCATATCTAGTTCAACTCTGCTTCTGAAACTGATACAAACCACAGGCCCTCTAACATCCAGTGCGTTTCAGTTAAGAGCGAGAAACGTGTGAGCTTCGTGTACAATATAGCTTCGTTTGAGCTGAAAAGTGACTGCGTTTACCTGAAACGAAGTCTCGCTTGTAGGAAGACACAGAGCCTGGCATTTAACTCCGTTTCTGAAGGGAAACACACAGCACAGTTCTCATCCACGAAACACACTCTGCTTTAGAGCAAGAAGCACGCTCTTGCTTTCTAGAGTCTCTAATAAGGCGGGAAACGTGAGAGTGCTCAGAACAAAAGAACTGTGTTTCCTACACACACGGACCATATCTAGTTCAACTCTGCTTCTGAAACTGATACAAACCACAGGCCCTCTAACATCCAGTGCGTTTCAGTTAAGAGCGAGAAACGTGTGAGCTTCGTGTACAATATAGCTTCGTTTGAGCTGAAAAGTGACTGCGTTTACCTGAAACGAAGTCTCGCTTGTAGGAAGACACAGAGCCTGGCATTTAACTCCGTTTCTGAAGGGAAACACACAGCACAGTTCTCATCCACGAAACACACTCTGCTTTAGAGCAAGAAGCACGCTCTTGCTTTCTAGAGTCTCTAATAAGGCGGGAAACGTGAGAGTGCTCAGAACAAAAGAACTGTGTTTCCTACACACACGGACCATATCTAGTTCAACTCTGCTTCTGAAACTGATACAAACCACAGGCCCTCTAACATCCAGTGCGTTTCAGTTAAGAGCGAGAAACGTGTGAGCTTCGTGTACAATATAGCTTCGTTTGAGCTGAAAAGTGACTGCGTTTACCTGAAACGAAGTCTCGCTTGTAGGAAGACACAGAGCCTGGCATTTAACTCCGTTTCTGAAGGGAAACACACAGCACAGTTCTCATCCACGAAACACACTCTGCTTTAGAGCAAGAAGCACGCTCTTGCTTTCTAGAGTCTCTAATAAGGCGGGAAACGTGAGAGTGCTCAGAACAAAAGAACTGTGTTTCCTACACACACGGACCATATCTAGTTCAACTCTGCTTCTGAAACTGATACAAACCACAGGCCCTCTAACATCCAGTGCGTTTCAGTTAAGAGCGAGAAACGTGTGAGCTTCGTGTACAATATAGCTTCGTTTGAGCTGAAAAGTGACTGCGTTTACCTGAAACGAAGTCTCGCTTGTAGGAAGACACAGAGCCTGGCATTTAACTCCGTTTCTGAAGGGAAACACACAGCACAGTTCTCATCCACGAAACACACTCTGCTTTAGAGCAAGAAGCACGCTCTTGCTTTCTAGAGTCTCTAATAAGGAGGGAAACGTGAGAGTGCTCAGAACAAAAGAACTGTGTTTCCTACACACACGGACCATATCTAGTTCAACTCTGCTTCTGAAACTGATACAAACCACAGGCCCTCTAACATCCAGTGCGTTTCAGTTAAGAGCGAGAAACGTGTGAGCTTCGTGTACAATATAGCTTCGTTTGAGCTGAAAAGTGACTGCGTTTACCTGAAACGAAGTCTCGCTTGTAGGAAGACACAGAGCCTGGCATTTAACTCCGTTTCTGAAGGGAAACACACAGCACAGTTCTCATCCACGAAACACACTCTGCTTTAGAGCAAGAAGCACGCTCTTGCTTTCTAGAGTCTCTAATAAGGCGGGAAACGTGAGAGTGCTCAGAACAAAAGAACTGTGTTTCCTACACACACGGACCATATCTAGTTCAACTCTGCTTCTGAAACTGATACAAACCACAGGCCCTCTAACATCCAGTGCGTTTCAGTTAAGAGCGAGAAACGTGTGAGCTTCGTGTACAATATAGCTTCGTTTGAGCTGAAAAGTGACTGCGTTTACCTGAAACGAAGTCTCGCTTGTAGGAAGACACAGAGCCTGGCATTTAACTCCGTTTCTGAAGGGAAACACACAGCACAGTTCTCATCCACGAAACACACTCTGCTTTAGAGCAAGAAGCACGCTCTTGCTTTCTAGAGTCTCTAATAAGGCGGGAAACGTGAGAGTGCTCAGAACAAAAGAACTGTGTTTCCTACACACACGGACCATATCTAGTTCAACTCTGCTTCTGAAACTGATACAAACCACAGGCCCTCTAACATCCAGTGCGTTTCAGTTAAGAGCGAGAAACGTGTGAGCTTCGTGTACAATATAGCTTCGTTTGAGCTGAAAAGTGACTGCGTTTACCTGAAACGAAGTCTCGCTTGTAGGAAGACACAGAGCCTGGCATTTAACTCCGTTTCTGAAGGGAAACACACAGCACAGTTCTCATCCACGAAACACACTCTGCTTTAGAGCAAGAAGCACGCTCTTGCTTTCTAGAGTCTCTAATAAGGCGGGAAACGTGAGAGTGCTCAGAACAAAAGAACTGTGTTTCCTACACACACGGACCATATCTAGTTCAACTCTGCTTCTGAAACTGATACAAACCACAGGCCCTCTAACATCCAGTGCGTTTCAGTTAAGAGCGAGAAACGTGTGAGCTTCGTGTACAATATAGCTTCGTTTGAGCTGAAAAGTGACTGCGTTTACCTGAAACGAAGTCTCGCTTGTAGGAAGACACAGAGCCTGGCATTTAACTCCGTTTCTGAAGGGAAACACACAGCACAGTTCTCATCCACGAAACACACTCTGCTTTAGAGCAAGAAGCACGCTCTTGCTTTCTAGAGTCTCTAATAAGGCGGGAAACGTGAGAGTGCTCAGAACAAAAGAACTGTGTTTCCTACACACACGGACCATATCTAGTTCAACTCTGCTTCTGAAACTGATACAAACCACAGGCCCTCTAACATCCAGTGCGTTTCAGTTAAGAGCGAGAAACGTGTGAGCTTCGTGTACAATATAGCTTCGTTTGAGCTGAAAAGTGACTGCGTTTACCTGAAACGAAGTCTCGCTTGTAGGAAGACACAGAGCCTGGCATTTAACTCCGTTTCTGAAGGGAAACACACAGCACAGTTCTCATCCACGAAACACACTCTGCTTTAGAGCAAGAAGCACGCTCTTGCTTTCTAGAGTCTCTAATAAGGCGGGAAACGTGAGAGTGCTCAGAACAAAAGAACTGTGTTTCCTACACACACGGACCATATCTAGTTCAACTCTGCTTCTGAAACTGATACAAACCACAGGCCCTCTAACATCCAGTGCGTTTCAGTTAAGAGCGAGAAACGTGTGAGCTTCGTGTACAATATAGCTTCGTTTGAGCTGAAAAGTGACTGCGTTTACCTGAAACGAAGTCTCGCTTGTAGGAAGACACAGAGCCTGGCATTTAACTCCGTTTCTGAAGGGAAACACACAGCACAGTTCTCATCCACGAAACACACTCTGCTTTAGAGCAAGAAGCACGCTCTTGCTTTCTAGAGTCTCTAATAAGGCGGGAAACGTGAAAGTGCTCAGAACAAAAGAACTGTGTTTCCTACACACACGGACCATATCTAGTTCAACTCTGCTTCTGAAACTGATACAAACCACAGGCCCTCTAACATCCAGTGCGTTTCAGTTAAGAGCGAGAAACGTGTGAGCTTCGTGTACAATATAGCTTCGTTTGAGCTGAAAAGTGACTGCGTTTACCTGAAACGAAGTCTCGCTTGTAGGAAGACACAGAGCCTGGCATTTAACTCCGTTTCTGAAGGGAAACACACAGCACAGTTCTCATCCACGAAACACACTCTGCTTTAGAGCAAGAAGCACGCTCTTGCTTTCTAGAGTCTCTAATAAGGCGGGAAACGTGAGAGTGCTCAGAACAAAAGAACTGTGTTTCCTACACACACGGACCATATCTAGTTCAACTCTGCTTCTGAAACTGATACAAACCACAGGCCCTCTAACATCCAGTGCGTTTCAGTTAAGAGCGAGAAACGTGTGAGCTTCGTGTACAATATAGCTTCGTTTGAGCTGAAAAGTGACTGCGTTTACCTGAAACGAAGTCTCGCTTGTAGGAAGACACAGAGCCTGGCATTTAACTCCGTTTCTGAAGGGAAACACACAGCACAGTTCTCATCCACGAAACACACTCTGCTTTAGAGCAAGAAGCACGCTCTTGCTTTCTAGAGTCTCTAATAAGGCGGGAAACGTGAGAGTGCTCAGAACAAAAGAACTGTGTTTCCTACACACACGGACCATATCTAGTTCAACTCTGCTTCTGAAACTGATACAAACCACAGGCCCTCTAACATCCAGTGCGTTTCAGTTAAGAGCGAGAAACGTGTGAGCTTCGTGTACAATATAGCTTCGTTTGAGCTGAAAAGTGACTGCGTTTACCTGAAACGAAGTCTCGCTTGTAGGAAGACACAGAGCCTGGCATTTAACTCCGTTTCTGAAGGGAAACACACAGCACAGTTCTCATCCACGAAACACACTCTGCTTTAGAGCAAGAAGCACGCTCTTGCTTTCTAGAATCTCTAATACAGCAGGAAATGTGAGTGTGCTGAGAACAAAAGAACGGTGTTTCTTACACATACGGGCCATATCTAGTCCAACTCTGCTTCTGAAACTGATACAAAGCACTGGTCCTCTAACATCCAATGCTTGTCAGTTATGATGAGAAACGTGTGAGCGTCGTGATCGATGTAGTTTTTTTGAGCTGAAAAGTGACTGCCCTTACGTCAAACGAAGTCTTGTTTGTAGGAAGACTCAGAGCCTGGGATTTTACTCCATTTCTCAAGTGAAACACACAGCAGAGTTCTCATCCATTGTTCACAATCTGCTTTACAGCAAGAAGCACGCTCTTGCTTTCTAGACTCTCTAAAACAGCAGGAAATATGACTGTGATCAGAACAAAAGAACAGTGTTTCCTACACATACGGACCATATCTAGTCCAACTCTACTTATGAAACTGAAACAAACGACAGGTCCACTAACATCCAATGCTTGTCAGTTAAGATGAGAAACTGGTGAGCTTCGTGAACGATGTAGTTCGTATGAGTTGTAAAGCAACTTCCCTTACCTGAAACGAAGTCTTGCTTTTAGGAAGACTCAGAGCCTGGGATTTAACTCCATTTCTGAAGTGAAACACACAACAGAGTTCTCATCCATTGATCACATTCTGCTTTAGAGAAAGAAGCACGCTCTTGCTTTCTAGAGTCTCTAATAATGCAGGAAACGTGAGTGTGCTTAGAACAAAATAACGGTGTTTCTTACACATATGGACCATATCTAGTCCAACTCTGCTTCTGAAACTGATACAAAGCACTGGTCCTCTAACATACAATGCTTGTCAGTTAAGATGAGAAACGTTGGAGCTTCGTGACTGATATAATACGTTTGAGCTGAAGAGTGACTGCCCTTACCTGAAACGAAGTCTTGCTTGTAGGAAGACACAGAGCCTGGGATTTAACTCCATTTCTGAAGGGAAACACACAACAGAGTTCTCATCCATGGATCACACTCTGCTTTAGAGCAAGAAGCACACTCTAGCTTTCCAGAGTCTCTAAGACAGCAGGAAACTTGAGTGTGCTGAGAACAAATGAACGGTGTTTCCTACACGTACAGATCATATCTAGTCCAACTCTGCTTCTGAAACTGATACAAATCATTGGTCTTCTAACATCCAATGCTTGTCAGTTAAGATGAGAAATGTGTGAGCTTCGTGAACGATGTAGATTGTTTGAGCTGAAAAGTGACTGCCCTTAACTGAAATGAAGTCTTGCTTGTAGTAAGACTCAGAACCTGGGATTTAACTCCATTTCTGAAGTGAAACACTCAGCAGGGTTCTCATACATTGTTCACACTCTGCTTTACAGCAAGAAGCACGCTCTTGCTTTCTAGACTCTCTAAGACAGCAGGAAACATGAGTGTGCTCAGAACAATAGAACGGTGTTTCCTACACACACGGACCATATCTAGTCCAACTCTGCTACTGAAACTGAAACAAACAACAGGTCCTCTAACATCCAATGCTTGTCAGTTAAGATGAGAAACGTGTGAGCTTCCTGAACGATGTAGATCGTTTGAGCTGAAAAGTTACTGCCCTTGCCTGAAACGATGTCGTGCTTGTAGGAAGACACAGAGCCTGGGATTTAACTCCATTTCTGAACGGAAACACACGACACAGTTCTCATCCAGTGTTCACACTCTGCTTTAGAGCAAGAAGCACGCTCTTGCTTTCTAGAGTCTCTAATACAGCAGGAAACATGAGTGTGCTCATAAGAAAAGAACCGTGTTTCCTATACATACGGACCATATCTAGTTCAACTCTGCTTGGAATAGATACAAAGCAAAGGTCCTCTAACATCCAATGTTCTCAGTTAAGATGAGAAACTTGTGAGCTTCGTGAACGTTATAGTTCGTTTGAGCTGTAAAGTAAATGCCCTTACCTGAAACGAAGTCTTGCTTGTACGAAGACTCAGAGCCTGGGATTTAAATCCATTTCTGAAGTGAAACACACAACAGAGTTCTCATCCATTGATCACACTCTGCTTTAGAGAAAGAAGCACGCTCTTGCTTTCTAGGGTCTCTAATAATGCAGGAAACGTGAGTGTGCTGAGAACAAAAGACCGGTGTTTCTTACACATACGGACCATATCTAATACTATTCTGCTTCTGAAACTGATACAAAGCACTGGTCCTCTAACATACAATGCTTGTCAGTTAAGATGAGAAACGTGTGAGCTTCCTGAACGATGTTGTTCGTTTGAGCTGAAAATTGACTGCCCTTGCCTGAAACGAAGTCTTGCATGTAGGAAGACACAGAGCCTGGGATTTAAATCCATTTCTGAAGGGAATCACACAACACAGTTCTCATCCATGGATCACACTCTGCTTTAGAGCAAGAAACACGCTCTAGCTTTCTAGAGTCTCTAAGACCGCAGGAAACATGAGTGTGCTGAGAACAAATGAACGGTGTTTTCTACACATAGGGATCATACCTAGTCCATCTCTGCTACTGAAACTGACACAAAGCATTGATCCTCTAACATCCAATGCTTGTCAGTTAAGATGAGAAACGTGTGAGCTTCGTGATCGATGTAGTTTTTTTTTTTTGAGCTTTAAAGTAACTGCCCTTACGTGAAACGAAGTCTTGCTATTAGGAAGACTCAGAGCCTGGGATTTAACTCCATTTCTGAAGTGAAACACACAGCAGAATTCTCATCCATTGTTCCCACTCTGCTTTACAGCAAGAAACACGCACTTGCTTTCTAGACTCTCTAAGAAAGCAGGAAATATGAGTGTGATCAGAACAAAAGAACGGTGTTCTTACACATAAGGACCATATCTAGTCCAACTCAGCTTCTGAAACTGATACAAAGCATTTGTCCTCTAACATACAATGCTTGTCAGTTAAGATGAGAAACGTGTGAGATTCGTGAACGATGTAATTCCTTTGAGCTGAAGAGTGACTGCCCTTACCTGAAACGAAGTCTTGCTTGTAGGAAGACTCAGAGCCTGGGATTTTACTCCATTTCTCAAGAGAAACACACAGCAGAGTTCTCATCCATTGTTCACAATCTGCTTTACAGCAAGAAGCACGCTCTTGCTTTCTAGACTCTCTAAGACAGCAGGAAATATGAGTGTGATCAGAACAAAAGTACAGTGTTTCCTACACATACGGACCATATCTAGTCCAACTCTGCTTCTGAAACTGAAACAAACCACAGGTCCTCTAACATCCAATGCTTGTCAGTAAAGATGAGAAACGTGTGAGCTTCCTGAACGATGTAGATCGTTTGAGCTGAAAAGTGACTGCCCTTGCCTGAAACGAAGTCTTGCTTGTAGGAAGACACAGAGCCTGGGATTTAACTCCATTTTTAAAGTGAAACACACAACAGAGTTTTCATCCATTGATCACACTCTGCTTTAGAGCAAGAAGCACACATTAGCTTTCTAGAATCTCTAAGACAGCAGGAAACTTGAGTGTGCTGATAACAAACGAACGGTGTTTACTCCCCATACGGATCATATCTAGTCCAACTGTGCTTCTGAAACTGATACAAAGCACTTGTCCTCTAACATCCAATGCTTGTCAGTTAAGAAGAGAAACGTGTGAGCTTCGTGAACGATGTAGTTTGTTTGAGCTGAAAAGTGACTGCCCTAACCTGAAACGAAGTCTTGCTTGTAGGAAGACTCAGAGCCTGGGATTTAACTCCATTTCTGAAGTAAAAAACACAGCCGAGTTCTCATGCATTGTTCACACTCTGGTTTAGAGCAAAAAGCACACTCTTGCTATCTAGAGTCTCTAATACAGCAGGAAATGTGAGTGTGCTGAGAACAAAAGAACGGTGTTTCTTACACATACGGGCCATATCTAGTCCAACTCTGCTTCTGAAACTGATACAAAGCACTGGTCCTCTAACATCCAATGCTTGTCAGTTATGATGAGAAACGTGTGAGCGTCGTGATCGATGTAGTTTTTTTGAGCTGAAAAGTGACTGCCCTTACGTCAAACGAAGTCTTGTTTGTAGGAAGACTCAGAGCCTGGGATTTTACTCCATTTCTCAAGTGAAACACACAGCAGAGTTCTCATCCATTGTTCACAATCTGCTTTACAGCAAGAAGCACGCTCTTGCTTTCTAGACTCTCAAAAACAGCAGGAAATATGACTGTGATCAGAACAAAAGAACAGTGTTTCCTACACATACGGACCATATCTAGTCCAACTCTACTTATGAAACTGAAACAAACGACAGGTCCACTAACATCCAATGCTTGTCAGTTAAGATGAGAAACTGGTGAGCTTCGTGAACGATGTAGTTCGTATGAGTTGTAAAGCAACTTCCCTTACCTGAAACGAAGTCTTGCTTGTAGGAAGACTCAGAGCCTGGGATTTAACTCCATTTCTGAAGTGAAACACACAACAGAGTTCTCATCCATTGATCACACTCTGCTTTAGAGAAAGAAGCACGCTCTTGCTTTCTAGAGTCTCTAATAATGCAGGAAACGTGAGTGTGCTTAGAACAAAATAACGGTGTTTCTTACACATATGGACCATATCTAGTCCAACTCTGCTTCTGAAACTGATACAAAGCACTGGTCCTCTAACATACAATGCTTGTCAGTTAAGATGAGAAACGTTGGAGCTTCGTGACTGATATAATACGTTTGAGCTGAAGAGTGACTGCCCTTACCTGAAACGAAGTCTTGCTTGTAGGAAGACACAGAGCCTGGGATTTAACTCCATTTCTGAAGGGAAACACACAACAGAGTTCTCATCCATGGATCACACTCTGCTTTAGAGCAAGAAGCACACTCTAGCTTTCCAGAGTCTCTAAGACAGCAGGAAACTTGAGTGTGCTGAGAACAAATGAACGGTGTTTCCTACACGTACAGATCATATCTAGTCCAACTCTGCTTCTGAAACTGATACAAATCATTGGTCTTCTAACATCCAATGCTTGTCAGTTAAGATGAGAAATGTGTGAGCTTCGTGAACGATGTAGATTGTTTGAGCTGAAAAGTGACTGCCCTTAACTGAAACGAAGTCTTGCTTGTAGTAAGACTCAGAACCTGGGATTTAACTCCATTTCTGAAGTGAAACACTCAGCAGGGTTCTCATACATTGTTCACACTCTGCTTTACAGCAAGAAGCACGCTCTTGCTTTCTAGACTCTCTAAGACAGCAGGAAACATGAGTGTGCTCAGAACAATAGAACGGTGTTTCCTACACACACGGACCATATCTAGTCCAACTCTGCTACTGAAACTGAAACAAACAACAGGTCCTCTAACATCCAATGCTTGTCAGTTAAGATGAGAAACGTGTGAGCTTCCTGAACGATGTAGATCGTTTGAGCTGAAAAGTTACTGCCCTTGCCTGAAACGATGTCGTGCTTGTAGGAAGACACAGAGCCTGGGATTTAACTCCATTTCTGAACGGAAACACACGACACAGTTCTCATCCAGTGTTCACACTCTGCTTTAGAGCAAGAAGCACACTCTTGCTTTCTAGAGTCTCTAATACAGCAGGAAACATGAGTGTGCTCATAAGAAAAGAACCGTGTTTCCTATACATACGGACCATATCTAGTTCAACTCTGCTTGGAATAGATACAAAGCAAAGGTCCTCTAACATCCAATGTTCTCAGTTAAGATGAGAAACTTGTGAGCTTCGTGAACGTTATAGTTCGTTTGAGCTGTAAAGTAAATGCCCTTACCTGAAACGAAGTCTTGCTTGTACGAAGACTCAGAGCCTGGGATTTAAATCCATTTCTGAAGTGAAACACACAACAGAGTTCTCATCCATTGATCACACTCTGCTTTAGAGAAAGAAGCACGCTCTTGCTTTCTAGGGTCTCTAATAATGCAGGAAACGTGAGTGTGCTGAGAACAAAAGACCGGTGTTTCTTACACATACGGACCATATCTAATACTATTCTGCTTCTGAAACTGATACAAAGCACTGGTCCTCTAACATACAATGCTTGTCAGTTAAGATGAGAAACGTGTGAGCTTCCTGAACGATGTTGTTCGTTTGAGCTGAAAATTGACTGCCCTTGCCTGAAACGAAGTCTTGCATGTAGGAAGACACAGAGCCTGGGATTTAACTCCATTTCTGAAGGGAATCACACAACACAGTTCTCATCCATGGATCACACTCTGCTTTAGAGCAAGAAACACGCTCTAGCTTTCTAGAGTCTCTAAGACCGCAGGAAACATGAGTGTGCTGAGAACAAATGAACGGTGTTTTCTACACATAGGGATCATACCTAGTCCATCTCTGCTACTGAAACTGACACAAAGCATTGATCCTCTAACATCCAATGCTTGTCAGTTAAGATGAGAAACGTGTGAGCTTCGTGATCGATGTAGTTTTTTTTTTGAGCTGTAAAGTAACTGCCCTTACGTGAAACGAAGTCTTGCTATTAGGAAGACTCAGAGCCTGGGATTTAACTCCATTTCTGAAGTGAAACACACAGCAGAATTCTCATCCATTGTTCCCACTCTGCTTTACAGCAAGAAACACGCACTTGCTTTCTAGACTCTCTAAGAAAGTAGGAAATATGAGTGTGATCAGAACAAAAGAACGGTGTTCTTACACATAAGGACCATATCTAGTCCAACTCAGCTTCTGAAACTGATACAAAGCATTTGTCCTCTAACATACAATGCTTGTCAGTTAAGATGAGAAACGTGTGAGATTCGTGAACGATGTAATTCCTTTGAGCTGAAGAGTGACTGCCCTTACCTGAAACGAAGTCTTGCTTGTAGGAAGACTCAGAGCCTGGGATTTTACTCCATTTCTCAAGTGAAACACACAGCAGAGTTCTCATCCATTGTTCACAATCTGCTTTACAGCAAGAAGCACGCTCTTGCTTTCTAGACTCTCTAAGACAGCAGGAAATATGAGTGTGATCAGAACAAAAGTACAGTGTTTCCTACACATACGGACCATATCTAGTCCAACTCTGCTTCTGAAACTGAAACAAACCACAGGTCCTCTAACATCCAATGCTTGTCAGTTAAGATGAGAAACGTGTGAGCTTCCTGAACGATGTAGATCGTTTGAGCTGAAAAGTGACTGCCCTTGCCTGAAACGAAGTCTTGCTTGTAGGAAGACACAGAGCCTGGGATTTAACTCCATTTTTAAAGTGAAACACACAACAGAGTTTTCATCCATTGATCACACTCTGCTTTAGAGCAAGAAGCACACATTAGCTTTCTAGAATCTCTAAGACAGCAGGAAACTTGAGTGTGCTGATAACAAACGAACGGTGTTTACTCCCCATACGGATCATATCTAGTCCAACTGTGCTTCTGAAACTGATACAAAGCACTTGTCCTCTAACATCCAATGCTTGTCAGTTAAGAAGAGAAACGTGTGAGCTTCGTGAACGATGTAGTTTGTTTGAGCTGAAAAGTGACTGCCCTAACCTGAAACGAAGTCTTGCTTGTAGGAAGACTCAGAGCCTGGGATTTAACTCCATTTCTGAAGTAAAAAACACAGGCGAGTTCTCATGCATTGTTCACACTCTGGTTTAGAGCAAAAAGCACACTCTTGCTTTCTAGAGTCTCTAATACAGCAGGAAATGTGAGTGTGCTGAGAACAAAAGAACGGTGTTTCTTACACATACGGGCCATATCTAGTCCAACTCTGCTTCTGAAACTGATACAAAGCACTGGTCCTCTAACATCCAATGCTTGTCAGTTATGATGAGAAACGTGTGAGCGTCGTGATCGATGTAGTTTTTTTGAGCTGAAAAGTGACTGCCCTTACGTCAAACGAAGTCTTGTTTGTAGGAAGACTCAGAGCCTGGGATTTTACTCCATTTCTCAAGTGAAACACACAGCAGAGTTCTCATCCATTGTTCACAATCTGCTTTACAGCAAGAAGCACGCTCTTGCTTTCTAGACTCTCTAAGACAGCAGGAAATATGACTGTGATCAGAACAAAAGAACAGTGTTTCCTACACATACGGACCATATCTAGTCCAACTCTACTTATGAAACTGAAACAAACGACAGGTCCACTAACATCCAATGCTTGTCAGTTAAGATGAGAAACTGGTGAGCTTCGTGAACGATGTAGTTCGTATGAGTTGTGAAGCAACTTCCCTTACCTGAAACGAAGTCTTGCTTGTAGGAAGACTCAGAGCCTGGGATTTAACTCCATTTCTGAAGTGAAACACACAACAGAGTTCTCATCCATTGATCACACTCTGCTTTAGAGAAAGAAGCACGCTCTTGCTTTCTAGAGTCTCTAATAATGCAGGAAACGTGAGTGTGCTTAGAACAAAATAACGGTGTTTCTTACACATATGGACCATATCTAGTCCAACTCTGCTTCTGAAACTGATACAAAGCACTGGTCCTCTAACATACAATGCTTGTCAGTTAAGATGAGAAACGTTGGAGCTTCGTGACTGATATAATACGTTTGAGCTGAAGAGTGACTGCCCTTACCTGAAACGAAGTCTTGCTTGTAGGAAGACACAGAGCCTGGGATTTAACTCCATTTCTGAAGGGAAACACACAACAGAGTTCTCATCCATGGATCACACTCTGCTTTAGAGCAAGAAGCACACTCTAGCTTTCCAGAGTCTCTAAGACAGCAGGAAACTTGAGTGTGCTGAGAACAAATGAACGGTGTTTCCTACACGTACAGATCATATCTAGTCCAACTCTGCTTCTGAAACTGATACAAATCATTGGTCTTCTAACATCCAATGCTTGTCAGTTAAGATGAGAAATGTGTGAGCTTCGTGAACGATGTAGATTGTTTGAGCTGAAAAGTGACTGCCCTTAACTGAAACGAAGTCTTGCTTGTAGTAAGACTCAGAACCTGGGATTTAACTCCATTTCTGAAGTGAAACACTCAGCAGGGTTCTCATACATTGTTCACACTCTGCTTTACAGCAAGAAGCACGCTCTTGCTTTCTAGACTCTCTAAGACAGCAGGAAACATGAGTGTGCTCAGAACAATAGAACGGTGTTTCCTACACACACGGACCATATCTAGTCCAACTCTGCTACTGAAACTGAAACAAACAACAGGTCCTCTAACATCCAATGCTTGTCAGTTAAGATGAGAAACGTGTGAGCTTCCTGAACGATGTAGATCGTTTGAGCTGAAAAGTTACTGCCCTTGCCTGAAACGATGTCGTGCTTGTAGGAAGACACAGAGCCTGGGATTTAACTCCATTTCTGAACGGAAACACACGACACAGTTCTCATCCAGTGTTCACACTCTGCTTTAGAGCAAGAAGCACACTCTTGCTTTCTAGAGTCTCTAATACAGCAGGAAACATGAGTGTGCTCATAAGAAAAGAACCGTGTTTCCTATACATACGGACCATATCTAGTTCAACTCTGCTTGGAATAGATACAAAGCAAAGGTCCTCTAACATCCAATGTTCTCAGTTAAGATGAGAAACTTGTGAGCTTCGTGAACGTTATAGTTCGTTTGAGCTGTAAAGTAAATGCCCTTACCTGAAACGAAGTCTTGCTTGTACGAAGACTCAGAGCCTGGGATTTAAATCCATTTCTGAAGTGAAACACACAACAGAGTTCTCATCCATTGATCACACTCTGCTTTAGAGAAAGAAGCACGCTCTTGCTTTCTAGGGTCTCTAATAATGCAGGAAACGTGAGTGTGCTGAGAACAAAAGACCGGTGTTTCTTACACATACGGACCATATCTAATACTATTCTGCTTCTGAAACTGATACAAAGCACTGGTCCTCTAACATACAATGCTTGTCAGTTAAGATGAGAAACGTGTGAGCTTCCTGAACGATGTTGTTCGTTTGAGCTGAAAATTGACTGCCCTTGCCTGAAACGAAGTCTTGCATGTAGGAAGACACAGAGCCTGGGATTTAACTCCATTTCTGAAGGGAATCACACAACACAGTTCTCATCCATGGATCACACTCTGCTTTAGAGCAAGAAACACGCTCTAGCTTTCTAGAGTCTCTAAGACCGCAGGAAACATGAGTGTGCTGAGAACAAATGAACGGTGTTTTCTACACATAGGGATCATACCTAGTCCATCTCTGCTACTGAAACTGACACAAAGCATTGATCCTCTAACATCCAATGCTTGTCAGTTAAGATGAGAAACGTGTGAGCTTCGTGATCGATGTAGTTTTTTTTTTGAGCTGTAAAGTAACTGCCCTTACGTGAAACGAAGTCTTGCTATTAGGAAGACTCAGAGCCTGGGATTTAACTCCATTTCTGAAGTGAAACACACAGCAGAATTCTCATCCATTGTTCCCACTCTGCTTTACAGCAAGAAACACGCACTTGCTTTCTAGACTCTCTAAGAAAGTAGGAAATATGAGTGTGATCAGAACAAAAGAACGGTGTTCTTACACATAAGGACCATATCTAGTCCAACTCAGCTTCTGAAACTGATACAAAGCATTTGTCCTCTAACATACAATGCTTGTCAGTTAAGATGAGAAACGTGTGAGATTCGTGAACGATGTAATTCCTTTGAGCTGAAGAGTGACTGCCCTTACCTGAAACGAAGTCTTGCTTGTAGGAAGACTCAGAGCCTGGGATTTTACTCCATTTCTCAAGTGAAACACACAGCAGAGTTCTCATCCATTGTTCACAATCTGCTTTACAGCAAGAAGCACGCTCTTGCTTTCTAGACTCTCTAAGACAGCAGGAAATATGAGTGTGATCAGAACAAAAGTACAGTGTTTCCTACACATACGGACCATATCTAGTCCAACTCTGCTTCTGAAACTGAAACAAACCACAGGTCCTCTAACATCCAATGCTTGTCAGTTAAGATGAGAAACGTGTGAGCTTCCTGAACGATGTAGATCGTTTGAGCTGAAAAGTGACTGCCCTTGCCTGAAACGAAGTCTTGCTTGTAGGAAGACACAGAGCCTGGGATTTAACTCCATTTTTAAAGTGAAACACACAACAGAGTTTTCATCCATTGATCACACTCTGCTTTAGAGCAAGAAGCACACATTAGCTTTCTAGAATCTCTAAGACAGCAGGAAACTTGAGTGTGCTGATAACAAACGAACGGTGTTTACTCCCCATACGGATCATATCTAGTCCAACTGTGCTTCTGAAACTGATACAAAGC